>JAQZBX010103262.1:0-11072 GCA_029593785.1 Cabassous unicinctus | reverse complement strand
TTTCCCTTCAAAGAGGCAATGTCACTGCAAGATTGAATGAGAATTTCAAGAAAAATACAACTATATCTTCATGGTCAGATTAGAGTCTCTACAAGGAACCTTTCAAAGTTCTCACTCAAAGCACCCTGTCTCACAACTCCACATCTTAACCAATTTCAGGCCCTTGAAAACAAAATCAAGTAAATCAAAGACCCAGAAACCCTTTTCCCCTTCTAAATTAGTGACCTCATGGATTTTATTTTACAATATATGGAAAATGGATTGGTGATATTTCCGCTAAACGGGAGGTTAGCAACAAACAGAAATACCCCTCCTCAAATAGGCAAGTTGGAGGAAACTGCTCACCTGTTAGGATGTATGTACCAAGAAAAATATGGCATGTTATAGGGATTTGACTTGTTACAGCAAGGGAGTGTCCCACTGCCAGGACAAGCATTTACCACATGAAATTTAGGCTTTAAACTACTCCTGTGCTATCTCTGATTCAAATTTTAGCAATAGTTTTTGATTTCTATTTCAATTTTAATGGACTGAAGTATATTAAGGAAACAGTGTCCAGAGGCAGGTGACATATTCCTTAAGCCTGCTGCCATCCACCCTTATTTTTTTCATTCATAAACTTCACTTAAAAGAACACAATTCCCAGTCATCTTTTTAAGATTGCTGCCCTCATCCCTGATGGCACTGGCAAAGACTGATATTTACCCATGGGTGAAAGAGACTCCTTCATTTTTTTGGTCATGGATGGGATGAGGTTCATGTGGCCATCCACACACCTGGTCACACAGCTCTCCAGCTGCTGCTTCACTTGAAACCCCTTACTCCCTGCACCATCCGGTCTTTGGCTTTGTTGTTGCAATGCCAGCCAGTCCCGGAATTTCTCCAACTCACTGGTCACCATGGCCTGGACGCTGCTGTACCTCGTGCATGGACACCTTGCTGTCCTCACAACAGCTGCACTGGATCACAATTCCCTGCATCTTCTGGATGCTCTCTCTCTCTCTCCAGACCCTTCACCATGGAGTCCACTGCCTCCTCCATGTAGAGATGCTGCAGCTCTGCCATGGCGACTCTGCGCAGCTTCCTATGTTTTTTTTTTTAGCCTCTGAAGATATTTCATTCTATTTTTTATAGTTAAATGTTTTTCCTCTTTTTTAATAGTTTAGTTTTAATGTTTCATTAATGTCCCTGGATTTTTATTATTATTGATTTTTTTTCTACAGTCTAATTATCTCAGTAATAATTAATGTTTCAGTCCTTCTCTACTTTAATACCCCTTTGAGTGTGTATGTTTAATATATGTATGGGTGTACATACCCACATTACATATATAATATACATAACAAATAAAACTTTAATTTGTATGTACATGTAAATGCATGCTGTAGTAGTTTGGTAATATTTATGAATTCCAAAAATAGATATTGGATTACGTTTGTAAATTGGTCTTTTCCTCTGGGTACATTAGATTGTATTGGATTCAGAGATTTCACTCTTACTTGATTAAATTATGATTAAGGCTTTGATTGGATCATGTCAGTAGGATATTGAGTCCCCGCCCCCTTGATGGACAGGACTCACAGTCATGCCAATGACATGACAGAAGAGAAAGTAAGAGTTTTAATGCTGGAGACTGGGAAGTAAATACACAAAGTAGCAGATATGTGAGGAAAGAGGGAAGGCTCCATTAGACATAGCAGAAGACCTGGGAAGAGAGATGAGTCATTTACCTGATATTTACAGCTGGCCTTGTGGAGAGAGCAGAGCAGCTTAGCCTGGAGAGAAATGAGCCCAGGAAGAGAGACAAGAATTTTCCCATCTTACAGCTGATATTGGAAGAAGCTGGAACCATGGATCCTTAAGGTGAAGAGGAAGCCTGAACCCTTGCAGACATTGAAAGCCATCCTGCTCCAACATGTGGCAACTGCCTTTAGTGAGGGAAGTAACTTACGATTTATGGCCTGGTAACTGTAAGCTTCTACCCCAACTAAATACCCTTTATAAAAGCCAACAAATTTCTGGTATTTTGAAGCAGCAACCCTTTGGCTAATACACATACATGCATATATACGTTTTTACACAGGTATATGCACATACAAGCACACAAAAACAAAAATTTGTTTCTGAATTATTATCTTCCACAAGCTTGTATGGTCTTACAGCAGCTTCCTACTGCCCCTCCCACCTGCAATTAAAGACATTGCAGCATTTTGCTGGTTTTAAAATTAAGTTTCCTGCATGGTTTTTCTGGGCACATGAGAATCCACTATGTTTCTGCCCCAGCCAACATCCCAGACTTGATTTGTCTTTTGTGGACTCCAGAAAATTTTGTTCTTAAGCTAACCCATACATGGACCTATAAATGCAATATATTTGGGGACTTTTGATTAGATTTGGTTAAAGGGCCTTTGATTAGATCACTTGATTAGATCATTTTAGGGATTTTGATTGGAATACATCAGTGAGGCATGAGACAGTTTGAATCTCTGCCTTCTAGCTGGGTCTTATATAAACTGAGACAAACACACAGAGACAAACACACAGAATAGGGAGCTCTGCATTTTTACCTGGCCATGTGAAAGAGGGGACTCCAGGTTCACCTACAGCTGCAAAAGACCGAGAAGTGCCAAGAGGATCAAGGAGATGAGGCCCAGGGAGAAATGCCTTATTGCCTATAGCTGAAATCTAGGAGAAGGTCAAGAGAGACTGGCAGACGTGCTATCTTGTATTCCCATGCTTTGGGCAGTCCCATACAGGTCTCCAGTATCTGCTAGCCAGCGATCTTTGGTGAGAAAATATCTTTCATGATGCCATGATTTGGACATTTTTGCAACCTCCAAACTGTAAGCTTTTACCCCAAATAAATCCCCTTTATAAAAGCCAACCCATTTCTGGTATTTGTGCATTATTAGCAGAGTTCGGCTAACTAAGAAACTCTCACAGCAGAGGAAGCAGTTAACTCAACTGAATAGCAACAAGTAAGAATTAAACACACTGGTGATGCCCAGTAATAACCTAGAAAATATAAAGTCTTCTACTTGGAAGGAATAAAATTCCTCTTCTATTTATATTCTCGTCCATTCCCACCACTCTAAGAATCCAGACTTCCTGAAAGGATTTCACCTTTCTTCATGATGATCAAGCAGATTATTATGAAACTCTTTACATGTAGATTGTTTATTTCTCCATTCTGGTCACCCAAGAGATCCTCATTCTTCAAGGCTTATTTTGCATGTCACTTCTCTCACAAAACCTTCCCAATATAGATTAAGTCCCAGGGTTACACGCTCATTGTATAGGTATTTTTCCTCCAGAGCATTTCTTCCCATGTTTACCATTCATATATAGGCAGAAGATATGTGCTGCTATCAAGTGAGATTCTCTGTGCCCCAGAGTTATTAAAGAATCTACACTTTCTTATTTCCTTTTATAGGCCAGCCTGCACTATTTCTCTAGTTGGCTAATCCAGACATCTGAGAATCACCCTTAATTGTTCCTTCCATGGACACATCCAATTTTTCTGCCAGTCATGCCAATTCTTTCCAAAACACCTTAATTCTGTTCTTCTTTTCCCAACTTTTTTTCTATCATTTCAATGCAAGCTACCATTATTTCTCTCCTGGGTTACTCAACAACCTTCTACTTTATCTTGTTGAATCTCATACCTTATCCACCAACTTTATTCAGGCTAGGCAGTAGACATGTTTTTACCACATCAATCCAGACTTTCAGTTATAGAGGTGTATTAAATTTGCATGTTTAAGGTCTTCCTGTTGAAGTGGATATGAGATAAACAAATTTTTAGAAAATAGAAATGCATGGAAGAGTGGTATTTGATTATATGATGAGTAGAGAGACTAAAGCTGAAATCTTACTGTCATAAGAAAGGACACTTGATAAATGCAAATAGATGCATTTCACCCCAAATATCAGGAAAAAATCAAGTTGTAAGAACCATGATTTTCAAAAGTGCATTTAAGAGGAAATAAAACCTAGAACTCCTCATACTTGCTATATCTTTGGGACTACCTAGTGCTAATTTCCAGTAGAAATGGGAATATCATCCTATTATGTATTCAGTGAGAGGTGCTTCCAACTTGGGGACCCCAGGAACAACTGAAGGCAGAAGTGAGGCTAGGAATGTAAGAGAAATAAGCAAAGCACAGGGCAGTCCCAGGGACTGGCAGGACAAATTAGAAATTTCAAGGGCCACAAGCACATAGCTTCTTTTCCCAGGGATATGTTGAGTTCTAGGACTGTGCAGAAGGCTGGAGCTAGGCCAGTGGATTTTTTTAAAATAAAATTTTATTGAGTTATGTCATTCATATATGAAAATACATAAGTGATAGTGTAAAGTAAAAGTTGAAAAGTTACAAAACAAACATGCACATCATCATACAAGGCACACACACATCAGTCCACCCCTAACACCTTGGATTGTTGTGAAATATTTGTTAAAAACTGTGAAAGAGCATCATCAAAATGTTACTTTTAATTATATTCCATATCTTAATTTTGGTGTATTTCCCCCCAACCCATATAATTATTAGCACTCTGTATTAGTATTGTATATTAGTTATAGTTCATGAGAGAACGTTCTCATATTGCTCCTATTCACCACAGTCCATCTTCCACTATTGGATTCCCTGTGTTATACAGTGTCATGTTTTGAACAATCCATTCAAAGTGCACAATCAATGGCTCTCATTTTCATCACAGAATTGTGCTGTCATCACCTCAGTTAATTTTAGCATGCTTTCATTACTCCAAGTGGAAAAATCCCATACCCCCTTATACACCCCTATAATTGTCCTTTAGAATTGAAATATCTTCCTGCCATTACTGAAAAATATTATATTACTGTTAACTATCATCCATAAATTACACTAGATGTAATTTTCCCGTGTATCACCATATTCTTAGCACTTTGTAATAGAAGAACATTTTTGTATTTATTCTATTAACCACAATCTTAATCCACCACCAGAATCACTATGTTATATATTCTGTAGATTATTCTCTAATTTCCTTTCAATTGACATTTACATCTCTCAACTTCATTGGCAGTGCCTAACAAATAAAATAGAAGAATATGCCAAGCCCTCAATATTAATGCATATAACTATGAACCTTAGTCTTGAAAAATTGAAACTTAGCCTAATAATAACTACTGCAGGGAATGGATGTGGCTCAAGTGGTTGAGTGTCTGCTTCCCATATGGGAGTCTCAAGTTCAGTTCCTGGTGTCTCCTAAAACAAAAAAACAAAAAAACAAAAAAACCAACTCAGGGTTGCTGATGTGGTTCAGTGTTTGAGTGCTGGCTTCCCACTTATGAAGTCTCAGGTTCAATCCCAGCTCTGGTACCTCAAAAAAAATTGCATAAGATTTACTTCTTGAAAACCTCCTTGTTACTCAAATCTGGGCTTTCTCTAAACCAAGCTAAGCATATAAACTCATTCTCATATTCCCATCCCCACCTCAGCATGGGACATGATTCCTGGGGATAAGCCTCCCTGGCACTAAGGGATTAATACCAAACACCAACCAGTGATGCATTTGGAAACAGACCTTTACCGAAAGGGGGAAACACTAAATACAAATAGTTTTTATGGATGGCTAAGAGATTTCAAAATGAGTTGGGAGGTCATTCCAGAGTTTACACTTATGCATGCCTCAGGAAGATCTCAATAACTGCCACTGTAAACAAGGCCTCAATTAGGAGTGCTCCTGAGAGTTCTAGAGCCATCCAGACACTACTATTTCAAGGCATACAACCCTTTGAAATAAGCACCCTGTCAGTGGGCCTTACCTTGGAATATATGATAACCTATTTCCCCAAAGAAACAGAGTCAGACTCATTTATAATTTCCCTACATAACGATTCTTCTACCCATTTATTTGAGCTTATAATTAGCACTATACCCATCAAATATATATACCAGAGACTTAAATATTTGATCTGTTCATATGACAGTTGAACCTTGAATTTCAGAAGAGTTGCAGAAAACACCTACTCTCCAGTTCATTGGATTAATCCAGGACAGTGAACAAAATGATGATGAGGGGCAACCACCATCTCAAAAAACAGAGTGCAACTGCAAGCAAAACTATTGCCCTATAATATCTAAGCCCTCTATCTAAGGCAGAGCGTTCATCACCATCTCAAAATCCTCAATGTTGATGAATGAACAAACATAAGAAGGGAATGCAACCATGAACAATGTGAACTTATTAATATTGTAATATTGGAAGAATGTGTAATGTTGATGTAAGGATAGTGGTTACCAGAGTTTCTGAGGGGGGTGGGAGGTAATAATAGGTGGAACATAGGATATACTTAGGATATTGGAATTATATGTTAACTGCAATGTATACTATAGGTCTTGGTTAGTAGCAGTGCTTCAATATTTATTCATCAATTGTAACAAATGTATCAACTGTTGTAAGATATTATTAACAGTGGAATATGTGGGTGGGAGGGTTATAGGAGAATCCCCTATGGTTTCAATGTAACTTTTCTGTAATCTAAAACCTCTTTAAAAATAAAGTTTATTATATTAATATTAATAAAAGCAATAGGGTGGTTTGTGGGAATAATAGACCAAATGTAAGATATGGACTATACTTAGCAGGGATATTTTGATGATGTTCTTTCATAATTTGTAACAAATGTTCCACAACAATGCAAGATGTTGATGGTGAGGTATTGTATAGAAATCCTGTATGGTATCCATGATTGTTTTGTAAACTTACAACATCTCTAATAAAAGTAATAATATGTAATATATATAAACACACACCACTACAAAGAAGATACCTACTTTGTTCCCTTGCAATTTGTTCTTTGACCAACTGATTATATAAGAGTGTGTATTTTGATATCCATATATTTGTGTATGTCCTCATTTTCCATCCATTATAGATTACTAGCTTCATTGCATTATGTGCAGAGAAAATATTTTGTATAACTTCAGTATTTTTAATTTTATTATAACCTGTCTTGTGACCCACTGTATGGTCTATCCTGGAGAATGATCCATGAGCACTTTAAAAAAATGTATATCCTGTTGTTTTGGATTGTAATGCTCTATAATTGTCTGTTAGGTCTCGTTAATATATCACATTATTCAAACTCCTTCTTTCCTTATTTATATTCTTTCCAGATTTTCTCTCCAATGCTGAGGTTGGTGAATTAAAGTCTCCAAATATTATTGTAGAGATATCTGTGTCTCCATTCAATTTTGCCAGTGTTTGCCTCATGTGTTCTTGGGCATCAAGGTTAGGTGCATAAATATTTATTGTAGTTATTTCTTCTTGGTGAGTTGCCCCTTTTATTAATATATAATGCCCTTCTAAATCTCTTATAACAGTTTTACATTTAAAATCTATTTTGTCTGATATTAGTATACCTACTTAAGATCTTCTTTTGGTTACTATTTGCATGGGATATCTTTTTACAACCTTTCACTTTCAACCTAGTTGTGTTGTTACATCTGAGGTGAGTCTCTTGTAGACAGCATATGGATGGCTCATACTTTTTAATCAATTTTGTCAGTCTTTGCTTTTGATTGGGGAATTCAATCCATTAACAGTCAATATTAATACTCTAAAGGCATTATTTACTTTGTCCATTTTAACCTTTGGCTTTCCATTGTCATATCTGACTATAGTCTATCATTTTACCCTTTAATTTACCGTTTCTAATAATCTTCATTTCTACACACTTTTCCAAGAATCTTGCCCTTGTTTTTTCCTTTCATGCTATAGCACTTCCTTTATTATCTCGTGTACGTCTGGTCTTTTGGTAACATACTCGTAGTTTTTGTTTTTCTATGAAGACTTTAAATTCACCCTCAGTTTTTTTTAGAAACAAATCAATTTTATTGATATATATTAATAAAAAAATAAAATTTGTCTAAATTGTGCAATAAATGATTGTTTTGTAAACTTACAAACAAAAGTGTACTATATTATTTGGTATAATCATATAGTTGTGCATTCAGCACATCACTCATTATTAGAACATTTTAATTACTTCAATAATACTAACAATAATAAACAAAACAGATAAACAACAAAACTTTTCACCTCTCGATCTCTTTATGCTTTCCCTGCTGTACTAAGCTGCTAGTTCTGGCTATTCTTGCATATTTATTTATTCACTCATTTATTTAGCAGTTTTATTGAGATATTTTCACATACCATATGATCTATGCAAAGTGCATAATCAATGGCTTTTAGTAAAATCACAATGTTGTGCATTCATCACAACAAAAAAATTTAGAACAGTATCATTACTTCAAAAAGAAAAACTCCACACCCCTTAGCATTCCTTCACCAGCCCTATATAGCCACTAATCTAAATTCACCATTATAAATCTATTGATATTCATTTTATATAAATGGAATTATACAATATGTAGTAGTTAGTGTCTGTCTCTTTCACTTAGAATAATGTTTTTTGTGTGATATTAACCTCTTGTAGTATTAACACACATTTGTTCAAATTCAAAGAAAAATGGTCCCACCAACAGTGAAAAAGCATTCTTATCTCTCCACATCCTCTCCAACATTTACAGTTTTCCAGTTTTTTAATAGTGACTAGTCTAATAGGTGTGAAATGATATCTCATTGTAGTTTTGATTTCCATTTATGTGATCACTAGTGATGCTGAAAATTTTTTATGTGTTTCTTTGCCATTTCTATTTCTTCTTTGTACAGTTGTATTTTCAAGTATTTGCCCATTTTTTAAATTGAATAATTTGTCTTTTTATTGTTGAGTTGTATGATCTCCTTATATATCATGGATATTAAACCCTTATCAGATGTTTGGTAGCCAGCTATTTTCTCCCATTGAGTAGGCTGCCTTTTCTTCCTTTTGACAAAGTTTTTTGAGGGGCAGAGGTGTTGAATTTTGAGAATGTCTCATTTATATATATTTTTCTCTTGTTACTTGTGCTTTGGGTGTAAGGTTTAAGAAACTACCGCTTACCACAAGATCTTGAAGACATTTTCTTACATTTTCTTGTAAGAATTTTATGGTGGTTGTTTTTATAGTTAAGTCCTTGATCCATTTTGACTTGATTTTTATATAAGGTGTGAGATAAGGTCCTCTTTCTTTGATTTTGATATGGCTATCCAGTTATCCCAGCACCATTTGTTGAATAGACTTTTCTGGCCTAGCTAGGTAAGCTTAACAGCCTTGCCAAAAAATCACTTGACTGTAGATGTGGGTGTCTATTTATCTTGTCTTGATTTTGTAACATTGGTCAATCTGTTGTCTTTATGTCAGTACCATGCTGCTTTTTACCAGTGTAGCTAAGTAATATATTTTAAAGTCAGGAAGTGGAATTCCTCTAACTAAGTTCTTCTTTTCAAGACATTTTTGGTTATTTGATACCCCTTACTTGTCCAAATAATTTTGATTACTGTTTTTTTCATTTCTGCAAAAATGTTGGTATTTTTATTGGGATTGCATTGAATCCATAAATCAATTTGGGTAGAAGTGACATATTAATGATATTTAGTCTTTCAATCCGTGAACACGGAATGTTCTTCCATTTATTTAAGTCTTCTTCAGTTTGTTTTAGTAATGTTTTGTAATTTTCTGAATAAAGGTCTTTATGTCCTTGGTTAAGGTTATTCCTAAATATTTGATTTTTTAGTCACCATAATAAATGGAATTTTTTATGATTTCCTCCTCAGATTGCACATCAGTAGTATATAGAAATGGTATTGATTTTTTAATACTAATATTGTACCCCTTCACTTTCCTGAAGTCATCTATAAATTTTAGTAGCTTTTCTTGTGAATTTTTCAGGATTTTCTAGATATAGGATCATATCATCAATGAATAGTGGAAGTTTTCCTTTTTCTATTACTATTTTCCTGCCTTTTATTTCTATATGTAGCCTGATTTCTCTAGTTATAATTTCTAGCACAATAGTGAATGCCACTGATGATAGTGGGCATTCTTGTCTTGTTCCTTATCTCAGTGGGAAAGTTTCAGTCTTCTACCATTGAGTACAATGTTAGCTGTAGGCTTTTCATATGTGCACTTCCCCATATTGAGAAAGCTTCCTTCTATTCCTATCTTTTGGAATCTCTCTCTTTTTTTTAAATCAAGAAAGTGTATTGCATTTTGTCAAATGTCTTTTCTGCATCAAATGAGAGAATCATGTGATTTTTCTTCTTCAGTTTATCAATGTGGTTTATTACACTAATTGATTTTCTGTTGTTCAACCACCTTTGCATAGCTGGGATAAAACCCACTTGATTGCACTGTATAATTCTGTTAATATGTTTTTGTATTATTGAAGATATTTATATCAATATTCATTAGAGATATTTGTTTTTAATTTTCTTTTCTTGTAGTTCAATTTTTTGGAAGAGCTTGTGCAAGATCGGCATTAGATTATCTTTGAATGATCAATAGAATTCACCTGTAAAGCCATGTGGTCCAGGGCTTTTCATCTTTGAAAAGCTTTTAATGACTATTTCAATCTCTTCACTTGTGATTGGTTAGTTGTGGTCTTCTATTCTTCTAGGATGTTTCATGTATTTCTAGGAAATTGTCCATCTCATCTACATTGTCTAGTTTGTTGGCATCCTCTTATGATTTTTCTTATTTCTTTGGGATCAGTGATAATGTCCCCCTTCTATTTCTGATTTTGTTTCTTCTTTATATTTTCTTTGTCAGTCTATCTAAGTGTTTGTCAATTTTGTTGATCTTCTCAAAGAACTAACTTTTGTTTTTCTTGGTTCTCTTTTATTTTGTTCTAGATTTCATTTGTTTCTGCTCTCATATTTAATATTTCTTTTATTTGGTTTGGTTTGGAATTAGTTTGATTTACTTTTCCTAGTTCCTCCTGGCGTGCAGTTAGACCTTCAATTTTTCCTCTTTCTTCTTTTTTAATGTAAGCATTAAGGGTTAGAATTTTCCCTCTCAGCACTGCCTTTGCAGGGTTCCATAGGTTTTGATGTATTGTGTTCTCATTTTCATTTGTCTCAAGATATTTCTTAATTCTCTTGTGATTTGTTCTTTCACCCACTGATTAAGAGTGTGTTGTTTA
>JAQZBX010103261.1:0-11072 GCA_029593785.1 Cabassous unicinctus | reverse complement strand
ATAATTAGTGGAGATTTTCTTTTTGATATATTCTACATAAATTTCTATCCATCACTGAATTTGCACATTTAAGTAGGCAATTTTTTCTAATGATAAGCAGAAGCAGGTGTCAGAAATATTACTCTGGTACTGCTAAAATTTTTGTCCACTAAGGTAAATGAATTTATTTGCATGAGGCTTATGTAAACAATTATTTTAGCAAATGGTTGTGTTTCTAAGAAAATCATCTAGAAAAATATTTGATTACAGAGATTTGATTGTTCCATTTGTAAATATTCTTTATATATATTCTTTCAAAGAAAATCAAGCAAAGGAAATAATTTAGCACAGTTTGCTTTGATTTTTATCATTTTAATTAGTTTTGTGTTCGCTTAAGATCAGCTTGTGTTTGAAAAAGGAAGCAACTCATTGCTATATTCATTTTGACTCCAGTGTTAGTCTTTCTTCACTGGTATAAGCTGGAGAGGTAGCTCTGTGCAGGAGTCAGTCTCCCCTAGAGATGGTACAATTATATGTGTTAGGTGATTTCTCTTTAAATAATGTCTAAATGTTGTCAGAGATGGTAGGCCGACAGAGGTCATGTCATTGAGTTTCATTTTATGTTTTGGAAACTAAAACAAATTTATTTGTAGATTTCCCCATTTCATATAGCAAGTCTGTGTCTGAATGTGACTAAGACTCATGTTTCCTTCATGCCATTACACATCATCCCAGCAGGTATAATTTTATTTTTTTAATTTTATGAATTTGATTTGCCATGCATTTGAGTAAAAAGTTGGAACTAGGATACTCTTATGAAGTCAAATGTGTTCTTCGATTGCATGGTGAGAAGGGTGTTAAATGGACTCAGTTGAGTGGGAAAGGGTCAGAATGCCATTCTGCTCAGGTCATTTTAGAGCAAAATCTGGCTAAGTCATTACATTCTCAGAGATCATTGTAATCCCAAATGAAATGGGGTCTGTGGAGTGAGATAGATAACGTAAAACTGCTCTAGTATATGTATTTACTCCACAAAAGTCAAGTGAATGCAAATATTGGCCTTTGGCAATCTTTGAAAAAACAGTGATGCAGAGTTGAAATAAGGACTCCATCTCTTTATATATCCTTCATGTCCCTTTCAGCAGTCCCTCAATGATGTTAATGCATTATTCTTAACTATAGAGGGAGTGACTGGGGAACATTTATCCAAGGTGCTCCCTGGGTGCCTCATCTAACTTAGGTTCAGGAATTGAAGTGCTGGAATACATTATTGCTGACCTGAAGAAAATTCAACCCTGTCCTCCATTTGTTTCTTAGATGATGAATGAAAATAAAATAGAGGTAGAAGCAGGATAATTTAATTAATTATTTAAATCAATAAGTATTTTAAATAAAAAACAATTAATTAAAAATATCAAAAGGTATATCTAATGATGTATATACTTTTGTGGTAAGGAATTTTGCCATTTTTAAAGATGTGTTAACTACCAATCATTTGATGATGAATGAATCAATTAGTGTTTGATTACCATTCAGAACATCCACAATAGATATTCAAGATGGATGGAGAAATAGATAGCTTCTAGATACACATGATGATATAGATATAGATGACATTGATATAGATATAGATGATATATCTTTAGATAGATACAGATAGATAAGTAGGTAGTTTAGATTAATAGAAAGGTAGATGTAACTAGATAGATAGATATATGCCTGTATTGATATTGTATATAGATAATACATTTATTATTTATCTGTCAATTGATATTGTATGCTCTCAACTCTAAATTATTTCCAATTGAAAGAAAGTTTTGATTTCCTAAAAGCTTTTAAGTAAAAATAGAGGTTATATCATTTTATGATATATTCCTCTTTAGAAACATAAAATGTGACTATTCAGTTATGGGAATATGAACACCAGTTCATCACCCTCTAGACAATTGTTTAGTGCTGTCAAGTAGAATTTTATGTCTTCTGCAAGCAAACTAATCTGAGGTATATTTATCTTATTGGTGATTTTGCCAGGGAGGATTGTGACCTCTCATTGCTTTAAGGAAGTGTTTTTTGGTTGGGATATTTTGAAGTCAAACCATCCCAAACCAATTCAAACCATGAAAACATGCATTTTTCTACATATGTCATTAAATTTTATTAACAATAATAAGACAACATAAAAATTCACTCAGTGTAAACATCACTATGCATTACTAAATTACTTTATAATGAATACCCAAAATCTGTGTAAGGTATTACAGAATATTACAATAATATATGAGCATGCTGTACCTTCTTTCATTAAATCCTAACAATTTAAATATTTTCTAGCAATCTTAACAGTTTTAATAAGTGGGATGTTTTATTGGGTAGATAAAGCCAATGACCATTCTTCCTCCTGATTATTAAAGGTAATTTAAAAGTTAAAATTCAATTCATAATACAAAAACATTCCAATATCTTCTTTTACATCCAATATACTCAATATTAAAAATATGACTGAGGGGCAAGATGGCATCAGTTTAAGTGGGCACTCACCATCTCTCTTGCAAAAGATGGCTGATTGGGGACAGGATCCAGGCCAAGTGAGGTGCTTTGGGAACCCATGGAGCAGGAGCCTCTGGGGAATTGACCTGGAGGGAGCCTCAACTCCTGTGGGCCACCGAGTGAGAAGGAGCATTATCTGAGAGTGGGAGAGTTCTGGCAAGGGGCAAAGAGGGGTTTCCTTTCTGTGAGTTTGGTTGTCTGGAGCCTGTTAGAGCTCTGGGGAGCATACTAGCCAGCCCAAAGTGGCACCAGGATGAGGGGAGAGGCAAATCTGGTGAGGAAGCCTGATTTACCTAACTGCCCTGGGATACAGAGACTTGGCTTGAGAGAGAGTGGAGTCAGCCAATTTAATAGTTCCACACTGAGAACTATCAGAATTTCAACTCCCCTCTGGGAGATAGGCAGTGGGAAGCTCTTAATAAGCCTTCAAGACACAATTTAGGGTCCCCTGGGAGGAGGGGGTGGTCTAGAAAAGCCTCGAAAAAGCACTTTGGTGTGGATTTACTTAATCATCAGGGCCCCATTTCAAAAGGGATTTCAAAAGGGAACTCAACCTGACCAGGAGAAGGGAGGGGAGATTTACACATACAGCCTGCTGAATCCAGATGCCCTAAGAGAGTAAAATCCTCCTGGGGAAAAGTGACTGAATAGCTTTCTGAAGAGCTAGCTGACAAAGTTGGAGAGGAAGCTCAGTGGAGGAATTTCTACCTTGAATGTATGAGGTCCGTGGTTTGATTCCCGACTCCTCTAAGAGTGGTGATCCATAGGGATCATCCATACGTATGTTATCCATACGGTAACATCCAGCTGATACCGTAGGACAGGGAAAACAAAGACATTGTTTTTGTACTAGCTTCTTTTGGGTCCCTTATTAAAAAAAAATTACTTAAAAAAATAATTTACTTTACTTGCTAAAACTCACCTAAAAGCCTGTAGAGAGAAGCCTTCAGGGTAATTGATTGATGAACACAGACAACCTGAAAGGCTCCACAAGGTTCCAAGAAGGAATGCTGTTCTTCCTTAGCTTTGTTTGTCTGCTTGCTTGTGTGCTTGTTTGGAGTTTTTGTAGTTATTGTTATTTTGTTTCTTGTATTTTCTTCCTCTTTCTTCCCCCCTCCCCCATTTATTTGTTGCTAGCTTGTCTCTTCTTTGCTGTGCTTCTCCTTCCTTGATTTCCCATTTTCTGTTTATACTGATTTTGTCTACCAACATTGTCTCTTTTCCTTCCTTCACTTTCTATCTTCTGCTTTCTGTTGTGGTGCTTACATTCTACCTTTTTTTATTAGTCCTCAATTTTACTGGTTTATATTTCTATCATGTCTATTCTGTTTTCTTTTTTTTCATTAATTTTTTTCTTTCTTTCCTTTCTTTTCTCTTTCTCCCTCTCCTCATAATTCTGGCCTTTTAATTCATTCTATATATTTTTCTATGTTCAGTTTCCCATTCCATTGTAGGTACTCTGCGTTTTTATTTGTATTACTCTACACTGTTTACATGAGTTAAATATCCACTTTTACTAAGTCTTATACAGCACCTCTTCTAACTTTTATTATTATTTCTATTATCCTTTTCTTTTTCCACCTCTTTCTATTTCTCTGGCCTTAAACTTTTTCCTTCAAGGGAACAACAACAACAAAAAAAAACACCAAGGAAATAAAACAATAAGAACAAAGTGTCAAAGAGAAAACTTAACACACACACAAAAGGAGCAGCTAAACAAAACTCTAGAGCAGAGAGAGAAGCTAGCCAACTTAATAAACCCATCAATATAAATGATGACCAGAGTGCAATGAAAAATTGCAAACCATACTAAGAAACAGGAAAACATGGACCAGTCCAATGAAAAAATCTTAAAACCAGAAAGAGATGCAGAACATTGAACAACTAATCAAAGCTCTCCAAACAAATATCATGGACCAAATTAATGAAGTGAAGGAAAAGATTAAGGATATTAAGAAGACATTGGGAGAACATACTGAAGAAATTGTAAATATAAATAAAAAGATAATGGATATGATGTTGATGAATGGCACAATCCAAGAAATCAAAAAGACACTGGAATCATATAACAGCAGGTTTCAAGAGGCAGAAGAAAGAATAAGTGTTGTGGAAGACAATACATGTGAAATCAAACAGATAGTAGAACAGATAGATAAAAAGATAGAAAAAATTCAGCCGGGACTTGCGGACTTAAATGACACCACAAAACACGTAAACATACACATTATAGGCATCCCAGAGGGAGAAGAGAAGGGAAAGGGATCAGAAGCAGTGTTGAAGGAAATAATGGCTGAAAAGTTCCCAACCTTATTGAAGGGGATGGCTGTACATGTCCAGGTAAGCCAGTGCACCCAAAACAGTATAAATCGTAACAGGCTTTCTCCAAGACATATACTTTTCAAAATTTCCAACGGTCAAGACAAAGAGAAAATACATAAGGCAGGAAGATAAAAGAGAACCATCACATACAACGGAAGCTCAATAAGATTAAGTGCTGATTTCTCATGTGAAATCATAGAAGCAAGAAGACAGTGGTATGACATAGTCAAGGTACTCAAAGAAAAAATGCTTCCAGCCACGAATTCTCTATCCAGCAAAGCTGGCATTCAAAAATGATGGAGTTCAAAATATTCACAGATAAACTGAAATTAAGAGAGTATGCAAATAAGAAATCTACCCTTCAAGAAATACTAAAGGAAGTTCTACAGTTTGAAAGGAAAAAACAGGAGAGAGAGACTTTGAGGAGAGTGTAAGAACAACTAAAAAGACAAAAAGTGAAATAAAAACAACATATAACATACAGGAACCCAAAGAAAATATGGCTGATGTAAGAAATTCCTTGAGAATAACAACACTGAATATTAATGGATTAAACTTACCAATCAAGAGTCCCAGATTGGGAGAATGGATAAGGAAATATGACCCATCTATATGTTGTCTACAAGAAACCCACATTAGACCCAGGAATTCAAGGAGGCTGAAAGTGAATGGCAGGAAAACAATTTTACAAGCAAACTACAACCAAAAAGGCAGGAGTTGATATAATAATGTAAGACAAAATAGACTTTAAATGCAAAACTATTGTAGGAAACAAAGATGGACACTATATATTATTAAGAGGGCTAATCTTTCAAGAAGAAAGAACAATCATAAACACTTAAGCATCTAATCTGGGTGCCTCAAAATACATGAGGCAAACACTGGAAAGATTAAGTGGAGACATAGTGGCCTCTACAATTATAGTGAGAGAATTTAATACACCATTATCACCATTTGACAGAATATCTTGAAAGAGAATCAAAAATGAAACAAAGATACTGAATAATACATTAGAAGATAAGGACCTGATAGATATATACAGAAGGTTACACCCAATCACAGTGGGATATGCAGTCTTCTCGAGTGCACATGGATCATACTCCAGGATAGACCACATGCTAGGCCACAGAACAACTCTCAAATAATTCAGAAAGATTGAGAATATACAAACTAATTTCTCTGACCACAATGGAATGAAATTGGAAATCACTGAGGGCCAGAGAACCAGATTGGGCACAAAGTTATGAAAGTTAAACAACACACTCTTAGACAACAGTGGGTCAAGGAGGAAATCTCAAAGTAAATGAGTAACTACTTTGAAAAGAATGAAAATGACAACACAACATATCAAAACTGATGGAATGCAGCCAAAGATGTACTGAGAGGAAAATTCATAGCCATAAATGCATATATCATAAAAGAAGAAAGAGATATAATTGAAGACCTAACTGGACACCTTGAGAAATTGGTAAAACAACAACAAACTAACCCTAAAATAAGTAGAAAGAAGGAAATAACAAAGATTAGAGCAGAACTAAATGAAATAGAAAATTAAAAAGCACTGGAAAAAATAAGCTTAACCAAAAGTTGGTTCTTTGAGAAGATCAATAAAACTGACAAACCCTTAGCCAGACTAACAAAGAAAAAGAGAGAGCAGATGCAAATACACAAAAGAAGAAATGAGGAAGGGGATATCACCATTGACCCCACAGAAATAAGAGTATCATAAGAGGATACTTTGAAAAATTGTATGCCAAGAAGAATGATAATTTAGAGGAAATGGACAAATTTCTAGAAACTCAGACAGCCTACATGATGAAAGAAGAAATTGACAAACTCAATAGTCCAATTTCAAGTAAAGACATAGACTCAGTCATCAAAAACCTCCCAAGTAAGAAGAGTCCAGGACCAGATGGATTCACAGGTGAATTCTACCAAACGTTGCGAAAAGAACTAACACCACTCCTGCTTAAGTGCTCCAAAAAATGGAAGTAGAAGGGACATTGCGGAGCTCATTCTATGATGCCAACATTACCCTAATACCAAAGCCAAACAAAGATGCCACAAAAAAGGAAAATTAGAGACCAATCTATCTAATCAACCTAGATGCTAAAATCCTGAACAAAATACTTGCTAATTGTATTCAACAACATATCAAATGAATTATACACCATGACCAAGTGGGTTCCATCCCAGGTATGCAAGGATGTTTCAACATAAGAAAATTAATCAGTGTAATACACCACATAAACAGATTGAAAGAAGAAAATCCCATCAACAGATGAATGGATAAACAAAATGTGGTACATACATACAATGGAACATTACTCAGCTGTAAGAAGGAATAAAGTGCTAACACATGGGATAACTTGGATGAATCTTGAAGACCTTAGGGTGAGTAAAGCAAGCCAGGCATTGAAGGGTGAATTGGACCTGACCTCACTGATATAAATTAAGGAAGTTGAGCAGTCTCAGAGAGCTATTGTCTATAAGATAGGTTTACAAAAAATTGAAAGAGAAGAGAAGGTTGTGAACCATCTCCCATATGGATGTAATCTATGATAAAGTGATAGCGTAGTTGTGCATTGAAGGGATAGGACAGGAGGGTAGTGTCATTATTGGGTTAAGTAGTGCAGGGTTGACAGGTGGGTAGATTGGGAAGTGTGGATCAGAAGATCCAGGACACTGGGAGGAGGGTTGGGAGAGGGATCAGGTGAGCATTGGGGATATGTCGGTATGAGTTTAAAAGTACAGAAATGGGAATGCTTTTATGGCAAAATGACACGGAAGGGTCACTTGTTGAAGGTGTTGGTTGGGGAGCTTTTGGGACAGAGAACAGCTAGAGCAGGCTTCTAGGGAGTGTGTGGGTGTTCATTCTGTCATAATGTGTTATATCTGTGGGTGGAGACACACATAATGTGTGGGAAGGTGTTGGACTCCCATTTTTGGGAGGACTGATTTGTTCAGAAATAGACAGGTGGCAGTCTCTCAAGAACAAGGGTATTTCCTAATATGGGAGGACAAACCGGTGTATCAAGACCTCTTGTTGCATGTAACTATGAATCTTGTCATCCAACGAGTCAAGCCAGGGGTCATCATGGGATCCAGGGGGATAGGATAGCAGCAATAGAATAGATCAAAGAGGGGGTATTTAGTGATCAGTAGAAATGTTCTTCATTATCATGCAGTGATGGACACAGGACTTGGTATATATCATCAAAATCTGTAAAAGTGTACAGTCTAAAATGTAAACCACAGTGTAAACCATTGACAATGTTTAGTAGCTATGTTTCACTATTTGTATATCAGTTATAACAATGCTGCCATTCACATATAAAAAGGTATTAATGTGGGGAGGGGGATGAAAGGGGGAGGAGGTTGGATATATGAGAGTCTCCTGTATTCTATGCAATGACAGATATAGGCCATTTTATATCATCATGTAAGATGCAGAACTGTGTGGGAGAGAGTGTGGTCTACAATGTGAACTATGGTCCATGCTTAATGGCAAAGCCCCAGCATGATTTTATCAATTGCAATTAATGTACCACACTAATGAAGGATGTTTATGTGGGCAGTTGTGCCAAATGTGGGAGGTGGGGTGTTTGGGAAACCCTATATTTTTTTGTGTAACATTTATGTAATCCAAGTATCTTTTTTAAAAAAACAGGGGAAATCTGACCCAGAAGAAATCAGATCCCTTGCAAGCCAGCTCCCATCAATCAGAGACAATTTTCCTTCCATCTTTAACTGAAGCCTTAAGGAAAGTCTTCTTCATCCCAGATCAATATTTTACCTTGTCTGGGTGAATGTGAACGAAAACCAACCTTTGATAGATTTTTATCTCACCTATTAATTGTAGGTGATGTTCCAACCTCTCCCGAGTTAGGGACTCTAATTTAGTCCTGAATATTATCAAATTGTAGCCAAATTTGCTTTCTCACAGGCACATTTCAATTGTCAACCTCATGGAAGAACTATTGGGGCCTAAATAAGTGCCAAGTTTTCCAGTAACCCTTGTGCAACATCATCAGTGACATAGCTTAGTTCCAGGGCTGTATTTGATCCTAAAAATGGCAACATGAAATATTGGACATTTGTTGAAGCAGATTGGTTGTGAGGAGATGGATTTTATAATAAAAATAAATAGAAACTTCAAAATCAAATGAACAAAATTTCATAAAAAACAAATATGAAATATTCCTTATCTCTATAGTTAGAGGTTTAAAAATTTTGCAAAATTTTTAAGCCAGTACTGAGGTTTGTCATTTATATTATTGCTCTTTCTTTTTGCCGAATATAATTCCTGTGTATTATCATTTGATACACCAAGAATCAAATTTTGTATTTCATTTGATTTTATTCTATAAATACTACAGCCCACTCTCTGTTAGTTTCCTGATACACATAGTCAGAATGTACCACACAATGAAAGAAGTTGTTAATGAGGGGAAAAATGGGAGGTGTGGGAAGTGGGGCATGTGGGAATTCCTAATATTTTTATGTAACATTTTATGTAATTTAAGTATCTTTTAGAAAAAAATAAAAATATAATAAAAAATATATGAGTAATTTTTTTTTCAGCTTTGTGCAAAAATAAATTGTCTATTTTATGAAATTTACTGTCTGATTCCCATATTTGATTTGGTTATAAATTTCTGAGAGAATTGCAGTAAATAATAAAACACAAATTTTCAGAACAGTTAATAATTTGCATGTATCTTTACTCACTTATTTTTAAGTGAACTCACATTAAGCACACTTTTTTGTATCTACCCCTTTCAATTTGCAGGGGATCAGTTTTCCTAGTGCTAAAAAATATCCACAAAAGAGCCAATGTTTAGATAAGTATCTTCACATGTTTACCTTTGCTATGCCAGAGATTTATTCCTAGAGAAATCCTGATTTGTAATTAAGAATTTAAAGTTATCTTCAAAAATTTTTTCTTAATTTTTCATAAATAACAGAATCACAAAGAGAAAATTCACCATGAAATTTGAAAATTTATAGATGAGGAATTCTAAGGCCAATTGGAATAATAGTTAAATTTGGAATAGATTTAAAAAGGGATTTTGGCTCTAAAGATATCAATTGCTTTGAATCTGTGGTAGGGGGTAAAACATGTTTTTAATTAATACATAAAAAGGTCTAGAAGTAATAGACATATACAGAATATTACACTCAAATTAAGCAGGATATACATTCTTCTTGAGTGCACAAGGATCATTCTCCAGTATAGACCACATGCTAGGTCACAGAACAAGTCTCAATGAATTCAGAAAGAAGTTTCTCTGACCACAATGTAATGAAGCTGTTGATTAATAAGGATAATAAGAATAGGCACAAAGGTATGGAAGTAAAATAACACACTCTTAAACAATCAGTGGATTAAGGAGGAAAATGCAAAGAAATTAGTTTCAACTACCTTGAAACAAATGAAAATGAAAGCACTGCATATCAAAAACCTAGGAGATGCAGGAAAAAGAGTGCTGAGAGGAAAATTTATAGCAATAAGTGCTTGTGTTAAAAAAAAAAAGAAAGAGGAAAATTAAAAGACCTAACTGCATACCTAGAGGAACTAGAAAAAGATCAGGAAACTGTTCCCAAAGCAAGCAGTAAGATGGAATTAACAAAGATTAGAACAGAACTAAATGAACTTGAGAACTAAAAAATCACTAGGAAAAAATTATAAAACAAAAAGCTGATTATTTGAGAAGATTAATGAAATGGAAAAAAGATAAGTTGCAAATACATAAAACAAAAAGGGGATATCACCACTGATCCCACAGAAATAAAGAAAATTATAAGAGTATATATTTAAAAATTGTATGCCAATAAGTTGGATAACATAGATGAAATGGACAAATTTCTAGAAACATGTAAGCACCCTACTTTGCCAAAAGAAGAAATTGATGAACTCAACAGACCAATCACAAGTGATGAGATTGAATTAGCCATCAAAAACCTCCCAACTAAGGAAAGCCCATGACCAACCCACAGCTAACCGCATATTAAATGGTGAAATGGCAATGCTTTCCCTCTAAAATCAGGAACAAGATAAGGATGCCCACTGTCACCCCTCTTCTTTAACATTTTGTTAGAAGGACTTGCTGCAACACTTAGGCAAGAAAAATAAATAAAAGATACCCAAATTTTTGGAAAGGAAGAAGTAAATAATGTTACCATTTGCAGATGACATGCTATATGTAGAATGCCCTGAAAAATCA
>JAQZBX010103260.1:0-11073 GCA_029593785.1 Cabassous unicinctus | reverse complement strand
TTCATTTTAGCTTCAGGAATTTCAGGAAATCTTGTTTTGGTCACTGACTTACCACTGAGAAAACAACAGAGACTTTAGTGAACACATGGAACAAGTATGAAAGTCTTTACAAAAATAGTTTGGAAAATTCACTAAACATATGGATGACTGCAATCTTCATCAATCAACAAGAGCAAACCCTGGATGGAGGAGACTCTGAATTCCAAAGTCTCACATTATAGTATTCAAAATGCCCAGTTTTCAATAAAAAAGCAATGTATACAAAAAAAAGGAAGAAATATGACCCATTAAAAGAAAAATTAATTGAAAGAAAATGTTACTTAGGAAGCCCAGACATTAGACTTACTAAACAAGGACTTCATATCAACTCTCTTAAATATGTTTAAAAAAAAGGTAAAGAAAACCATAGACAAAAAACTAAAGGAAACCAGGGGAATGATGCATGAACAAATAAAGAATATCAATAGAGACAGAAATTATAAAATGAAAGCAAATAGAAATTCTGGAGCTGAAAAATACAAAACCTGAATTCACCAGAAGGTTTAATAGCAGATTTGAGCAGTCAGAAAAATGTTTCAGAGAATTTGAAGAGAGGACAATTTAAATTATCCTATCCAAAGAGGAGAAAGGAATAAAGAAGGGGGAAAAATAAACACAGCCTAAAGGACCTGTAGGACATAATCTAAGTGTGTTAACATTTGCATTATAGGAGTTCCAAAAGGGAAAGAGAGAGGGAAAGGAGCAGATAAGAAAACTGAGCTGTAGAAAGTCTGACTTTTAGATCTTGTAGGAAGTGAAAAGTGGAGTTACAAATCAAAAATACAATAGTACTGGCATTTATTTTTACCCACGTTGTTATCCTTAGCAGAGATCTTTATTTCTTCATGAGGCTTCACTCTATTGTCTATTATACTTTCCTTTCAACCAAGAGAACTCTCTTTAGCATCTCTTGGAGGGCTGGTCTAGTTTTGGGAAACTTGCTCAGCTTTTGTTTATCTGGGAATGTCTTAATCTCCCCCTCATTTTTGACAGCTTTGCGGGATATAGAATTCTTGGCTAGAAAAGTTTTGCTTTCAGCATTTTAAATATGTCACCCCATTGCCTTCTTTCCCCCAGGGTTTCTGATGAGAAACTGGCACTTAATCTTATTGAGGCTCCCTTGTACATGACACATTGTTTCTTGCAACTTTCAGAATTCTCTGTTTTTCTTTGGCAAAGGATAGTTTAATTATAGTATGTCATGGTGTAAGTCTATTTGGGTTTATCCTGTTAGGAGTTCATTCAGCATCTTGGATGTGTACATTCATGTTTTTCATTAAATTTGGGATGTATTCATCCATTACTTCTTTGAATATTCTTTCTGCCCCTTTCCTTCTTTCTTCTTCTCCTGGGACTCCCACAATGAGTATATTGGTATGCTTGATCGTGTCCCACAGGTTCCTCAGGCTCTGTTCACTTTTTTCCTGTTCACTTTTTCTGTTCCTCATGCTGGAAGATTTCAATTGTCTTATGTTCAAGGTCACTATTTTTTTTCTTCTGTCAGCTCTAATCTGCTGCTAACCTCTCTAGAGAATTTAAAATTCCTTCTTTTTTTTTTTTTTAAATTTAATTTCCATCTTTCTCATGATATTTTCTTTGTGTTCATATATTGTTTTCCTGATTTCCTTTAGTTTTTTGTCCATGCTTTCTTTTAGCTCTTTGAGCACATTTTGGGCCATTTTTGAAGTCTTTGTCTGGAATGTTCTCAGGTCTGGTCCTCCCCATTGATGGTTGCTAATGATTCAATCTTCTTTGCCTGGGCCATCATTTCCTGTTTCTTTGTATGTTTTGCAACCTTCTGTTGGAACCTGGACATTTTTATGTTTTAATGTGTTATCACTGGAATTTAGATCCTGAGGCATCTATTCTTTAAACCTGTATCCAGCTAGTGTTATGACAATGCTTTCCTTGAATGTTAAGAGCTAACAAAAAATAAAAGGAAAAAGATAAAACACTTTTCCCAGTCTTTGCAGATAAACCTGTTTGCGTGCTCTCCTTCAGAGTTTATCCAAGGAGTTTGGAAAACATCTCAAGGCCAAGTGTAGGGGCCTTCCTGATCCTCTCTGTGCATGTGTCTTACCCCTCACCCCGCTATCTTGATAGGGTTGGGGCCAATACTGAGAAAAGTAATTTTTAATAATTTAATAAATGTAACATACTTTAAGTAAAGTTCTTTCAAGTTCTGGTCTTCTTCTCTAATCCTCCTACTGTTATCCCCTTTTCAAAGTGCCTTAGTAACTGTTCTATGTACCCTATTCAGGTTTTATGGCTACATTAATATTTTTTGTACCTACTACATTAGATTTGTGTTTGAAGCTGCTTTTCTCAACATTTTTTTTCCATAATAATGTTTATACTATTTTTGTATTACATCCAAATATCACATTAGAGATTTCTTGGAAAATATTTTTAAGTTTGTTTTTTTTTAATAAAATCAATAAAATACTTGCAATCATACTTCCAGAAGTAAATAAATAAATTTGGTTAACCTTACTAATATTCACATTGACCATATAATTAGTTAGAATGTAGTTCATATTTAAAACAATAGATTATGGACCTGGTTTTAAGTTGACCAGAAGTTAAATAGTTGTCTTGTTTCTCAATATTTTCTTTTAAAATTTCTGAATGCTGTGGTGGTTATGTTTTAAAATAATTTTTAAATTAAAAAAAAATGCAATGGATATTTATCAGGTCTACCTATATGACCAAAAAATTTAGTTCCTTATCCCTCCACTAAGATTCTCCTCTTATAGTCTTCCCCATCTCAATAGACAGCAACTTAATTCTTCCAGTTGCTTAAATCAAACCTTACAATTATTCTTGATTTCCTTCTTCCTCTAACAACAAGTTTCTGTCAGTTTATTTGTTGGTTCTACTTTCAAAATATATCCAGAAATGAATAGAAATGGTGAAAGCACATCATAGTGTTTGTAACTAGCAAAGCTAAAATATGGGTATGAGAGTGGTTGAAAGGGGAAGTCCAAGCTTTCTAGCTTTACTAGAAGGAAAGCTAAAAACTGTAACATGGGCCTGTATAACATGGTGAAACCTCATGTAAAATATGAATATGGGTGATATTGCATATGTAAGACTATTTTTACAAAATATAAATACAAATATACTAGAGAGAAGGAAACAGAATAGCAGCTATTTCTGGCAAAGGAAGCATAGAGGGATTAAGAGGTGATGAGCTTTGTTTTTTCTTTATTATTATTATTGTTATTACTGGAATAATGAAAATGCTCTAACAATGATTGAAGTGATAAACGCACAACTATGTGATTATACTGAATACCATTAATTGTACACTTAGGATAGATGTATGCTTTTTTAATATGTATCAATAAAATTGATTTGTTAAATATATATATATATCCAGAATCCATCCACATATCACTACCTTCCCTATTATCACCCTGAAAACAGAATCTTGATATCAAAACCTGACAAAGAACAGACGATAATGGACTGAAACCTTTGTAGCCTACTCACAGCTATAGATTCAAAAATTCTAAATAAAATATGCTCATCAAACTGAATCAAGTAGTAAATCTAAAGAAAAATATAATGTGACCAAGTGAGGTTTATCCCAGGAGAGTAAGATTTATTTAACATAGAAAAACATCAATCTATGTCATTTATCATCTTCAGAGATTAAAGGAAATAAATCATAGGTGAAAAATGCATTTGACAAAATTGAACATACATTTCTGATAAAAAGACATTTCTTAGCAAACTAGAAATATAAGGTGATTTCCTTAATCTGGTAAAGAGGATCTACAAAACTTACAGTGAATTTCCTACACCTTGATACACCTTTGGAAGTTTTGTTTTTGATATGAAGAATAAGACAAGGAAGTCTTCTATCACCTTTGCTATTCAAGACTGTACTCAAGTTAGACAAGGAAAGGAAATGAAAAAGTTATAAATCTTAAAAAGGGAGAAATAAACTCTCTCATTATTTGTAGATGATATGCATGATGTATATACATAAATATAAATCTCACTTAGATCTAAGATACTAGATGAACAGATACACAGATTTAGAGAGACACATATACACAGCAATATACATATAGAAGATACAATTTAAAAATACATCAGGTATAGTAGCATAAAAGCTATCACTTACATAGAGATAAATTTAAAAAGCACAAAAATGTAAGCTTTCTACAGGGAGTGTCGTAAAGCAGTAAGAAGAACATTAGGCAAAACCTAAATAAATGTAGCATATATATTCAGAGTCTTGTTCTTATAAAGCTGCTCAATTCTTCCTAATTTGAGTTATTGTTTCAATGCAATACCAATCATAAAATAACAAGATTTGAACAGAATTTAACAAGCTGATTCTAAAGTTTATATGCAAATAAATATGGCCAAGAATAGCCAAGACTGACTTGAGGAAGGAGAGTAGGATTGGAAGACTTATTTGTCTTGTTGTAAAGCTATAAGCAGCTTTCAGACTTGTTAGGGCTCTGTGCATAGTTTTAAGGTAGCACTGTAGAGGGTAAGAAAACCAGTGGAACTAATTACGGAGCACACATATGTGCATATTGGTGTGAATGGTTGCGGCACTGAAGAGCAGTGGACAAACTCTGATATTTTCCAGAAATGTGAAGGGACAATAAAAAGAATTTTGAAACTGGACCCTTGCCCCCCACCATTCAAACAAATTAAAGACTTAGATATGAAAACAAATCTAAAAACCTTTAAAAGTAAAACAGAATAGTTTCATAATCTATGGCAGGGTTTCTCAACTTCTGCATTACTGATATTTTGGAGCCAGAAATTCTTTGCTGTGGTTTGTCATGTGCACTGTAAACTATTTAGTCTCTACCCACTAGATGCTAGTGACACCGTCACCTCCCAGAGTTTGTGACAACTAAAAATGTCTCCATGCATTGCGAATGTCCCATGAGGGGCAAAATCATCCCTGGTTGAGAACCACTGATCTAGGGGTAAGTAAAGATTTTACAGATGAGACCCAAAAAGTGCTACCCTAACAGGAAAAGTCTGACATAATTCAACTGCATTCAAATCAAGAATTTTTGTTCATCAAAAATATTCATAGCACAGACAACTGATAAAGAGCTAGCTTCAGCATGCATACAAAACACCTGCAAATCACTAAAAAAAGAAAAGACTAGCCAACCCAAATGGGCCAAAGACTTGGACAGGCACTTCAAAAAGAAAGACTTCCAAATAGCCAATATACATATGAAGATGCCCTCGACATCACTAGTAATCTAAGAACTACAAATGAATCAACTGTACTCCCAAATATCTGGCAAAAATTAGAAAGTCTGACAATAACAAGTGCTGGTGAGGATTTTCAGCAAGAAAAACACTCATACAGTATTGGTGTGAGTATAAACTGGCACAAATTTTGAGAACAGTTAGGCATCATCAATCAACTGAAACTGAACATATGCACACCCTATGACCCAGCAAGTCCACTTCCACAGACATACCCTAGAGAAATGTGTGTATGTGTGCATCAGGATTGAGGCACACAAATATTCTTAGATACTATTTTAACAGCAAAAACCTGAAAAAAAAAAAACCCACAAAAAACCCCCACGAATGTCCAGTAGTAGGATGAATAAATAGTATTGTATTTGTTCAGTGGAATATTATATGGTAAAGAAAAGTGAATGAACCAATGTTCATTGTTTAGGAATGCAACAACATAAATAGCTTATAGAGTACTGTGCAAAGAAACCAAACAAAATAAAAAAACTGGCAAAACTAACCTATTTTGGAGGCATATACATAGGTTGCAATGCTATAAAGTAAAACAAATAAATGATAATCATAAAAATCAGGATAGTGGTTACCTCTGGAGACCATAGGCAGTTGCAATCAGGAGGTGACACCTAGAGGATTTTTGAGATGCAATCAACATTTTATTTACTGGCCTGAAAGATATTATAATGATTTCCACTTTGCAGCTCTTCATTAAAATTGTCCATATATGTATTACTCAGTATTATATAAGCATATTAAGTTCCTACCATAAAACCTGTTATAAAGATTATGATATGCATCTGGTGGTATTTCAGGACATTAAATTTTCTGCAACCTACTTTGACGGAAGTAATGCCTCTTTGTGATCTGCTGCAACGTGTTACAGTCACGTGGGTTTTGTGCTGGGATACCAGCAAAGTGCTCAGAGCTGCAGCAGACTTGATGAAATGTAGATTCTTCCTAAACAATCTTCTATAGGCTTGGACAAGCCTTTCAGATGGAAGACAGCCCAGCTCATGAGCAGGTGGGAGCAGGCCATGGTGGAATTTGATGCAATTCGGTGCATAACAGGTGCCCAATAAATGTTTGAGAACATAAGGAAGGCAGATTGGGAAAGAAGGCAAAAGAATCCTAAGGATTATTTCAAAATGTTTTTCAGGAACCAGGATTTACCAACTGGTTGTTAACAAGTAAACGATGACTTGCATGGAGATGATTCTTGTATCTACTAAAATCAGTGTCCATAAAGGTCTCAGAATCCCCAAGGAATTTATGGCTGGATAGTTGTTGCCCTGAAGTCCAGACAGAGCTAAAATGATGGACGGTCGATTTTCTAATGCTGGCCATGCTCTCCTGCTTGTAAAACAAGGAACTTGATGGAGCAGCATCTTATGTAGGGTCTTGGTTGTCCCCAGGCAAGTCAATACTCCCGATGTGGTGATGTTTAAGACCCTTTGTGTATAATTCCATAGGGGAGCAGAACTCTCCTCTTCCAAATGTGAAATTGAGAAACAGCTAAAAAATCACATGTCAGCTTATTGCTAGAAGAGGCAATCAGAGAGTGTGGCTTGGATGTAGACTTAAATTGACTTTCTGCTCCATATACTCAGGTCAACCTGGGACCCGCCACTGGCCTGGAGCTGCAAGATCCTCCTTGGATACCATTTACACCTGCAGGTGTATTTACATAGCTCCTCCTACCTACCACATCCAGGGCACCAGGACTGAGGGAAACGGACCTCCAGACTCACCTTAGGGCTTGACCCCATATGCAGGTGCAAGATGAGAAGACTCCTTCCTTGTGGGCAGCACAGGTGCTCAGGCCACCTCTCTGGCCCTCCTCTATCTTCACCAATCTTATCAGTAAAGGGAGCAGAAGCAGGGAAGAAGCTCTATTCCAATTCTTACAAAAGAGGTGGAAGTTCCTGTACCAACAGGCAAAGTATAAACTTGAAGAATGGGAAAAAATGGATTCTCCTGCCAACAAATATCTCTAAAGTGATTCATCTGTGAAGGGGGTGGGGAGGGAAGAAAGAAGGAAAGATGGAAAGAGGGATGGTATAAGGAAGCTTGTTAGTAAGGGAGACGAACCATGTTAAAAAAACGAACAATCCAAAAGCATGCGGCATAATTCACCTTTATGTCTCGCCCATGTTAGGCTACAGTGCAGCTCTGGAATGTGCAGTGTGTGTGTGTTTTGCTCTAAGCACTCCTGTCTTGTGCCTCATCCTCTTCCCTATTACCCAGAGTCCTCTCTATGAAGCCTCCAGAGAGGGAAACAGGCAGACTTGCATGTGGGAAGTCTCGGCCACAATGCACTCACGAGTCCAGGTCTAACTGCAGGGGAGGCCAGGGAATCTGACCTACCCAGGGGTGCAAAAGAGGAAACAAGAGTTTGTGAGGATGTAGCAGCCCCTGCCATGAAGGAATGGAGGGAGGGAGGACAGAAGGGAAAAAAGGAAAGAAGGAAGAGGAGAGTGGAGAGAAAGGAAGGACTAGAAGGAGGGGTGGAGGGAGAAGGGAGGAACGGGCACGTGCACAAGTTCTCTAGCTGCCTTCTACCAGATGAGGTGTCCCCAAAGCCCCGAGATTTTCCCTCCTAGTAATAAACTGCCTCCACCCAGTCTAAATAACCTAAGGGGGATCCTAGGGCAAAGAACAAACATTCTTACAAAATAAACCATTGGCGCCAACGGTGTGAGGCTCTATAAGGGCATAAAAGAGGAGTCCCACACCCTAGAGCAATGGAAACTAAACAGAACACTGAGCAAAGCTCTCCATGGGGCGCACTGAGTGCAAACTCTCAGCTGGGTCCCAGGTGTCCTCACAAGTGCTGCCTGGGACCTATGAACACCTCTGATGGTGGAAGGGTGAGCAGCGGCAAGGAAATTCTGAGTCAATTAAGGGCACCGCTGCCAAATTTTTGGCTACAGATTCTCATGTTTTCAAATTATATTTACAAAGCATCACAACATTCCAATGATTTAAATAGTGCAGGCCCTACAGTTGCCTTTAATGGGCCAGAGCTGAAGGTGGGTATGACTATTTTCTGAGTCATACCCAATGGTTAGCGCTGGAGGCAGGGCTAGAATTTACTGTGACGACTCCTGGACCAGCGTTCTGTCCGCTGCCCATGCCACACCTCGTGTGTCTACTTAGCAGCGTCAAGGGAGTCGCTGCTCTTACCTACAGAACCTTAAAGAGGAGTTGTGAAGACATGACACAGACACAGTAAAAGATAAGAGGTGTGACGAAGGAAATAAATCATGTGGAGACTTCGTGTGTTCACTGATGAATTCATTTGGTAAATATTTAATGAACACTTCCTATGTACCAAGCATTACTCTGGGTTCTGAAGGCAAAGGAAAAGTCCTGCCCTCAGGGAGCTTACATTCTAGTGACGGAGTGCTCATAGCAAGGAAGGGAGGTGACCTAAGAAAGCCTCTTGGAGGAGCTGTCATTGGAGCTGAGAGCTGAATGCTGGTGAAAGGTACAAGCCGTGAGAAGCTCGGGGGGGTGGGTATGACTGGGGAGGTGGGCATGAGTGGCAGAAGGAGCTGCAAGTGTCAAGGCCCTAAGGCAGGAAGGAGCGTCGCGGGGAAGGCAGAACCTACTGGAACCCGGTGAGCCAAGGGGAGCGCGGCAGGAGGCAAGGCCAGCAAGGCTGACGTGCCCGAGACAAAGTCAAGCTAGGTCATGAGGGCCAGGACATGTCTCTTTGTCATAGTTCATTGGGGAGGCTTTGGAAGATTTTAATTTTAGTTACATATATACAGCCTAAAATTTCCCTCTTTAACCACCTTCAGAAAAATAATTCAGTGGTGCTAATTACATTCACAATGCTGTGATACCATCACCATCATCCACACCTTTTCCATTACCCCAACAGGAATTCTGTATCAGTTAAGCTTTAACTTCCCCTTCCCTAACCCTCCCCAGACCATGGTGGCCTCTGTTCTAGTTTCTGATGGTATGAATGTGCTTCTTTTAATTGTTTCACATCAGTGAGACCACACAATACTTGTTCTTTTGTGTCTGGCTTGTTTCACTCAACATGATGTCTTCAAGGTTCATCCATGTTGTCTCATATGTATCAGAACGTTGCTCCTTTTCACAGCAGCATAATATTCCATCATATGGATATACCACATTTTGTTTATCCATTCATCCATTGATGGACATTTGGGTTGCTAACATCTTTTAGTAATTGTGAATAATGCCACTATGAACCTGGGTTGCAAATATCTGTTGGAGTCCCTGCTTTCCATTCTTTTGCATATATACCTAGAAGTGGGATTGCTGGGTCACACAGTAATTCTATACCTAACTTTCTGAGGAACTGCCAAAATGTTTTCTACAGTGGCTGCACCATTTTGCATTCCTGTCAACAATGAATGAGTGTTTTTGTTTCTCCACATCCACTCCAACACTTGTTATTATTTATTTATTTATTAAATAGTAGCCATTCTAGTGGGTGTGAAGTGGTATCTCATTGTGGTTTTGATTTGCATTTCCCCGATGGCTAATGATGTTGAGCATCTTTTCTTGTGCTTTTTGACCATGTGTATATCTTCTTTGGAGAAATGTCTATTCAAGTCTTTTGAGCATTTTTTGATTGAGTTTTTGTCTTTTAGTTGTTGAGTTGTAGGATTTCTTTATAGATACTGGCAATTAAACCCTTATCAGATATGTAGTTTCCAAATATTTTCTCCCATTCTGTAGGTTTTCTTCTTACTTTCTTGTTGAAGTACTTTGATGCACAAAAGTTTTTAATTTTAATGAAGCCTCATCTATTTTTTTTTTGTTGTTGTTGCTTGTGCTTTTTGTGTAAGGTCTGAGAAACCCTTGCCTAACACAAGAGCTTTGGAAGGGTTTTCAAACTGGAAGTAACATGATCATGTTTACATTTAAAAACTTCTGCCTACAATTGGAGATGGACTGAGAGAGAGAGTGGAAATAGTGGGGTCAGGTAAAAGCTATTTTATTAACCCAGGTGAACCATAGTTGTTTTAGGAATGGAGGAAATGAAAAATCATGGTATTTGGGAAAGGCTTGAAGGTAGAAGTGACAGAACATTTTAACAGATGAATGCTGAGGACTGAGGGAAAGCAGAGCATGAAAGAGGACTCTGAGGTCTTTGTCTAGATTAACTGGTGGCACCATCATGGAGACGGGGAAGCCTGGGGCAGGGGCAGAGCTGGAGAGGATTCAGGAGTTTGCCTGCGGCCATGTTAAAACTGATATCCTAATGGACACCCACGTAGAGAAGAAGGCAGCTGGAGAGGCAGGTCTGGAGCTCAGGGAAGATGTCAGGGAAGGTCCACTATCAATAGAAGGCATGTAAGGACTCTAGTATTTCACATTTCTAAAAGAAAACAAATATAAGGTCTGCTTAATCAAGGGTAAATAAGCCTTGCACAAATGGTTTTTGAAAATAGATAGACTCTGGATTAAGTATTAGATAATCTAGGAGGTGTTTGTAATGTTAATACTTGTATGTGGATTAATAGCCTTGGACAAGGGGCCACTCTAACTAAAAGCCTGCACCATCATCACCATAGAAATAATAAACCACACCTTTAGCACATTCCATAATAAAACCAAAATATTAATAGAAGCCCCTGCCATACCTGATTTTTCTCCCCTGGTTACTGCCAAACAACTGGGGAGTCCTTCCACAAGCCAGACTTGAGGGTCTTCTCATGTTTCTACTTGGTTTCTTCCTTTGACTATCATAATAAAATATCTCCTATGCAAAAAAAAAAAAAATAAATAAAAATAAAG
>JAQZBX010103259.1:0-11072 GCA_029593785.1 Cabassous unicinctus | reverse complement strand
TACATGGTGTTAATAATAGGGTGAGTTATGGGAAAAATACCCCTAATGTAAGCTATGGACCATAGTTAGTAGTAATATTTTGATGTTCTTTCATCAATTGTAACAAATGTTCCACACCAAGGTGTTTAGTGGTGGGGTGGTATATGGGAATCCTGCATGTTATGCATACTTGTTTTGTAAACTCACTTCTCTAATAAAAAAAAAATGGCTCCAAAACCCTGTTGGGAAATTTTCTCTTTGGAAAACTGAGAAGTTGCTTTAGATTTGGACATATGAAATGAACTGACCTCTTAGTGTATCAAGGGAATATCAAGAGAGATGCATTAGACTGGTTGAGTTTGGTAGTTTTTCAGGCCCCAAGTATTCTGGAAGACTAAGGACAGCATCACTGGAGGTGAGAGCATGGACTGTGGCGCTAGCTTGCCTGGATTTGAATCCTTGCTTTGCTACTCACTAGCAATTTGATGGAGGGTAAGTTACTTAACTTCTATGTGCCTCAGTTTCCTCACCTGTAAAAAACTAGAATAATAATGCTTACTTTATACTTTATTATGAGAGTTAAATAAGTTAACATTTGTAAAGGGCTTAGAACAAATCGTGAAAACCTGTTTGTTAGATAGATAGATAGATAGATAGATAGATAGATAGATAGACAGACCGACCCTGTATCTTTCCTTGATACACTTGGTCTTACCCAGGAAGAGTATGTGCCTCTGCTACCCAGTCTCTCTTTATGTTAAAGGATATTTATTGGTTTGTTTATTTATTTGCTTCAGGAGAACTAAAGTAGCTTCTTTTGCAGTGAAGAAGATTGTATGTGCACGCAGCTGGTCTGATGAATTAACCCAAGACAGGGTACTGGGGATAAGGCAGGAACCATGCTCCTGAGGTCATGGACTTGAGCCTCTACAGCTGTTGGAGGGACGAGATCTCGAAGTCACCCGGAGGCTGTGCCCTGAATCTCCCAGGCCCTGCACTCTTCTATCAATGTGTTGTCAAATGGTAGTCCTTGGAAAACCCCGAACGCTAGCAAGGATGTGGGTGGCAGGGCTGCTCAGATGCTGCTGGTGGGAGTGTCAATGGTATAACCACTTTGGCAACCCGTTTGGCAGGATCTACCAAAGCTGAGCATGCATCTACCCTCTGACCTGGAATTCTACCAGTGGGTCTAATCCCAACAGAAACGTGTGCAAGTGTCTACCAAAAGTCAGGAACTTGAATGTTCACGACAACACTCCTCGTCATACCGAGATGCCCAACAATGGTGCAATGGATGAATGCATTTGGTAATTCTACACTGTGGAATACTATATAGCAGTGAGAACGAACAAACTACAACTATGCACAAGATGGGTAAATATCTCAAACATTATGTTGCGGAAAAGAAACCAGATACAAAAGAGAATATACTGCCTGATGCCATTTATATAAAGAACAAAACCAGGCAGGATAAAGGTTACTCCCAGAGGAAACTACTGACCAGAGGGGCAAAAGGAGTTGCTGCGGGATGCTGGTTTTGGCCCTTTGCTTGATCTGGTGTGTTCAGTTTATGGCTATTCATTGAGGTGTACACTTAGCATCTGTGCGGTTTTCTGTTTTAAAGAAAGGACTCCATGACTTTTTCACAGTCTGCAAGCTGGGCATTGAGCATATGGAGTTGTCAATGATGCTGTAATCTATACCTCATATTCTCATTTTCAAATGGTTTTGTTTTTATGTGTTTGTGTCGTGTTTCCCTAATTACACTTTAAGCTCTTTGACAGGGATGGCTGTATTGTGTTTTTCTTTGTATTCCCCACAGCAGAGGAAAAGTGTGTGTGCTCATTAAATATTTGTTCATTTACCAGGAGGAAAAGCAGTCTTGCCTGGCTACCTTGTGGAAGGGTATGGTTTTCATGTCCAATTGTAGCAGAATCTTTTAATAATTATGTTCCTTAATTTGACAGTCTTGGAATAGGGTGGATATTTTGAGCTCTTAACCTTGGGTTTTAGACAATTTGATGTGCCAAATGCTTTGACTAAATTCTCCTGAGGTAAAACACCAGCTTTGGACTAGATTTTGAGTGCTGGCAGAATGGAGTGGCTGGCTGCCAGCTGGGGCTGAGAAAACTTGCTCTGAACTTTGGTTGACTACCTCATTAGCTTACTGTGCTGTGGATGAATTCTCCCTGGTTCTCCAGGGGGCAGGGGGTTGTGGGGGGAGAGACAGAGAGGAGAGAGAGGGAGAGAAGAGAGAGAGAGAGGAGAGAGAGAGAGAGAGAGAGAGGAGACTGACTAACTCCAGGGACTAAGCCGCAGTGGGGAATGGTGCTGGATTGTGACACTGTTGGTGCAATGAATCAGTATGTCAGCCCAAACAGGACAAAGTCTCCACAAGGTACCTATAATTGGGGGGAAATTTTATATAAAACTGAGAGCAAACACTCATCTTCCACTTAGAGTAAAAAAAGCCCTTGGTGGAAAAATTTTATACCATAAATATTGCACATGCAGTTATACTTGTAAAACTCTGTGGGACCTGTAGGGAAAACATTTTTAAAAAATTTCTCTCTATATATTTTTGGAGGCTTTGTCTGGAAATAAAATGACCTATACCTTTTAAGGTGGCATGTAAAAGAACATTTCCAGGCCCTTGGTTACTAAATATTTGTGTTGGAGAAAAATGTAAACAAATACAGTTGGAAAACAGATTTTTTCCTGAAACCTGTAATCCTTTTAATCGATTCCAATTTGAAATCCTATTGTGATTCTTTAGTATAATATTTTCCCACCTGGAGACTCAGAGCTAACTGCCTGCTCTTATAGTCAGCTTGCAGGAGCAGCAGAAGGAAGGAAAATGGTGTCCCAAGTCATTCTGCAGAATGCTGCATTGATTCCTTAGTTTCTTTGGACATCACTCTTTTGAGGCATGGAGCTTCCCTCACAACTTACTATTCCTTTTCCCCTTCTTGAAAGCATACACATACACACACCTTGAAGGCAAAATCAGTCTCAGCAAAAATTCAGTTGAAGCTGGATTTCCTATACCTGGGGTCTAGGAGAATTTGTAGAGTACCAAAATCTTGAACAAACTTCCAGGGTTCTGGAAAATTCTGAGAGCCATTAGAGAGGGCAGAGCAGCACTGCGAATATAGAGAGAAGAAATGTGTGCAGCGTTCATTGACTCTGCCTTCTCATTTCCTTCCCATTCTTCCACACCCAGAAAGTACAACCTTGACCAACCTTGACAACCTTGACAATGGCTAGGCCAATGTCTAGGCTGATTGAAGGTAACTGTTCCTACATTCAGAAAAAAGGGAAACTTTCGCTGATTTGGAAATACTTATGAGCGCATGTTGATTATTCTTTTTAGGAATAGTAGGAAAAATTTTAATTGAGTTTTGAACTGCACCCTTTCAAAGCTTACCAGACTTTCCCCCTAATGCAAAGCTTTGGGCTTTGTTGTTATTCAGAGCTATATATTTAACGAGCTATAATTTTGAAGACCATCTTTCAATATAGCCTATTTTCACCTCTGTAGTCCTAAATATTAATAAATGGGGCAGTTGTGTGTTCTGATTCATAGTTATTTCTATGGCATTGTATAAGTAAAGCAAAAACATGACAAATTAACCTATTTAGTCAGCTTAGGACTCAATGTGCAGCAATTAGTAATGACCTTCTGGGTTTGTGAATTTCATGGTAGGTGACAAAACTGAGAAGCAAGCACACATTTCAGGGTGGGGGTGTTAGTAGGTGTGCCTTCTTTAGGTTCAGGGGTGTTCGTGGTGGGATGTGGGCTAGAGGGGTTCCTGTAGTTATCAGGGTAAGGACCTTGCAGCAACAAGCTGTCTGGCACACCTAGCACAGAGACCTGGGTGGAGTGGCCCAGAGCCTCTAGTGGTGCCATGTCTGTCCTCACTCCATACCCTGTACCTTCAGAAGCAGCCTACCCTTGGGGTTCCCTTGTGCTCTCTGTTTTGGTTTCTTACCATCCCTCTTGTCTACAACCCCCTCCCTCCTTTCTCCTCAGTCCTAGTCCCGTCTCAACCCTACTTACCTCACCTCCACCAACCTAACAGAGTATCCAAACACATAGCAGCTTCAGGCTTATTTAGAGAGCTCCCCCATCTAGTTTTCTTGATTAAGAAATCAGATGTCATGGAACTGTTTCCTAAAATAATGATCTACAGGTTAGATGGATTTGCCCTGCTACTTGGATATCTAGATGAGCTTGACACTCACTTTGTGCCATGGGGGGATATACAGGGGAAGGGACCCTTATGACATTGGTCAGAGTGGTTTCAGGATTGCTATGGACCAGTGAATGCCAGGCCCCCCCCCCCATTCTTTCTCTTTCTCAATGGGAAAGCCTATTATAGTTAGCCTGTCTCCTTCCACCCACTTGTATATGTGTGTATGTGTTTTTCTTCTGAGACTCCTATTATCAGAATTTTGTCATTTCTATCCTCCAGATCACTTACCTTTTATTTCACAATTTCTTTTTCTTTATCCTTTCCTGCTGCCTTACAGCAAAATACTTCAATCTGACTTCTAGTTGAGTAATTTGGTCTTTGGCTGTGCCCATCCTGCTATGTAGAGTATCTTTTAAGATCTTTATTGCTATGATTATACTTTTAATACTTAACATTTTCACTTGGTGCTTTTTAAAGTCTTCTTTTATACTGCTTCATAATTCCGATAACATTCCTTACCTCTTTGAGGATATTTAATATTCCATCTGTTCCAGTAACTCTGCTTCATGTGGTATGCATTGTTTAATTTGCTGTCTGTCTTTCTGTTATAGAGGTTTTATTTCTCAGGGATAAAATTACTTTGGCCGCCATGGCCATGTTCCTTTGAGGAGTACGGGCTACCTTCTCTTGTTATGTATCTTAGGAATAGCTGAAGCCCAGGCTCTAATTGTTTATGTCCCTCGTGAAGATTTTAAAGAGAGAAGAGTGGAGGAACCCAAGGCTAGAAAGCCACAGAAACCACAGAACCATTGCTAACCACCTCCATTTGCTACCACTCCATAAAGCAACTCTTCTAATCTTTCTAAATCCTTCTAAAACCTTGAAAGAAGCCACACTGGGAGTGGTGAGCTCCTTCAATTGTAGTCTAACAGCTCTGGGCATTTAGAGAGGAAGAGGGGAGGAGTGACTGCCTGGGTGCCTCTGGCCAATCCATGCCCATTTTCACCAACTTCTCACCCCAAAGATGTTTTTGTGCTACCTTGAGAGAGCTCCGTTGACATCAGCACTCTGGGCTGCTGCCACCTCTTCTGTGTGAGGGGAAATGATAATGTTGAGACAATGTAGGGGAAGGGCAAGAAGCTCACCTAGATCTAATCCCTGCCATGTCAGCCTGTCCACCACCCTAGGCTGCCACCACTCCCAAGAGCCATTCGTTCATGACTGCCAGTGGCTTCCCAAGGCAGCCTGTGGAATTTTTAAATTCTTTAGTTCCATCCTTTCTTCTCACTTGTGTAGTTTCTTCATGGCTGATTTTGGGGGAGAGGAGCCAGCAGCCCGTCTTAGTTCTCCGCTTTGTCAAGAATCAAAAAGTCTCTGAAGCTACTTATAGTTTTATCTCCACTTCAAGGCCTGTCCTTGTCAAGTCATTAATTAAGGGATGTATAACAGCTACATCAGTCCCCCTCTGCTCCCCTGCCCCCCAAAAAACCTAACCTGACCTATCCTAGGTAACAGGGAAGGAGAAAAAGGAAAAAAGAAAGACAGTAAATAGGCAACATGAAATATGAGAGAAGTAAGTGTTAACATAGGAGTAACTGTAATAAAATAGGTGTTCTAAACTCACTGTTCAAAGCTTGAGAACATTAGACTGAATTAAACGAAAAAGATCAAACAGTATATGATCTACCTGAAACACAAATAGAACAAAAGGGTACAGAAAAGCTGAAAACCAAAAGGGTGGGGAAAGATATACCAAGTGAATACAAACCATCAGAATCTGGGGCAGCAGTCTTAATATCTGTTAAAAAGAAGTCAAGCAAAAAGTCTCATAAGGGATAAAAATATTTTTGTATAAATGCAAAAGTTATAATTGAATCAGAAGGCAAAACAGTCATGAATATATGTGTAAATAACAGTATAGCCTCAATGTATATAGCAACTACTCACAGTATTATGGGAAAAATAAAGTATTCAGCAATAATATTCAGATATTAAATAGTGAAAAACACCGCTTTCCAAAATTGATAGATCAAGCAATCAAAAACAAGCTGGGACATGAAAGTTTTGAATATACAAATTAATAATCTTAAGCCATTAGAAACTAATTAAACTCAGCACATTCTCTTTGAGCACATTTTCAAAAACTGATCATGTAACAAGCCATAAAGGAAGCCTCAATAAATTCCAAAGAATCAATATTAAACACCTATGTTCTTCTACAATAATGTAATAAAATCAGAATGTAAAATAAAAGGATTTCTAAAAATTCCCCTGAGAATGGAAACTGAATAGCATATTATTAAAAACCCCTTTGGTTAATAAGTAAAGCATTAAAATGAAATACATGTGAATGACAATGAAAACACTGCTTGTCAAATTTTATGGGACACAGAGAAATATCCTCACTTAGAGTGAACTTTATAGCTTTTAATGCATTTATCAAGAACCAAGAAATGTTGAAATGAAATGAGTTACACTTTCAAGTTAAGAAGTTTTAAATAACTACAGATAAAATAGAGACTAAAAATAATCAAAGAGCATTATGAATAACTCTAAGCAATTGAATTTGAAACCCTAGATGAATAGATTATTTTCTGGAAAAAATTTTTTAAATGCCAAAATTCACCTAAGAAATTAGCACAAAAGAATAAGAAGCATTCAAGAAATGTAAATGGCAATTAAAAACTCCCTCTCCCTTTCTAGGACCACATGTTTTTATAGGTACTTTCTACCAAACTTTCAAGGAATAATTTTCATCTTAGATAACTTGTTCTAGAAGATAGATAAAGAACAAAAGCTGTCCATCTCATATTATGAGGCTAATGAGCTCTGATTTCCAAAACTGGACATGGACAATACAGGAAAAGAAAAATTATTCACAGCCTTATCTCACTTATGAATGTAGATGCCAAAACCTGACTGGAGGGAAGTAATATTATTTTCTTAATTGATGTAGAAGATGCATTTGATAAAATTTTAAATCTTTTTATGATATAACTCTCCACAAACTAGGAATATAAAATATTATCAAAACAATGTTTCTTATTGTGGGAAAGGCAATATACCAAATCCCTGCAGCACCCATTTAATTGAGAAACCTTAGAGAAAGTTTTAAGATCAGCAACAAGACAAAGATGTTCCCATCACACTACTATTGAACATAGACTGGAACCTCTGGACAAGGGTATAAGAAAGAAAAACAAAATAAGATTAGAAGGTGAGAGGTAAAGTTATCATTACTTGTAGATGAGATAAATATCCACCCTAGAAAAATCAACAGAATCAAGTTTCCCAAACACAAGATCAATTTATGAAATCATTAGCATTTCTCTACACTAGCAATAACTGTCTAGACATTATTTTTTTAAAATATACTAGTCATAATGGGAAAAACAAAGCAAAACAAAACCCCCAAATAAAAACCCAAACAGCACAATAAACCAACCCCAAACCCCTCTAAAAACCGGGGTCAGCAAACTATGGCCTGTGGGCCAAATCCAGCCTTCCGCGTGTTTAGGTAAATAGTTTTATTGGAACATAGCTACATCCGTTTCATATTGTCTATGGCTATTTTCTTGCTACAATGACAGAATCACGTAGTTGTGACAGAGCTGTATGGCCCCAAAACTTAAAATATTTACTATCTGGTCCTTTGTAGGAAAAAATGTGCTGATCCCTGCTCTAACATACCTAGGAATTAACATAACCAAAAATATACAAGACCTCTATGGGAAAAAATTTAAAGCTCTATTAAAGGACAGAAAAGAAGATCCAAATAAATGGGAGACATTTCTTGCTCTTGGATTGGATGACTAAATTTTATTAAAATGTCTTATCAGCAGAGCTGGTGTAGCTCAGTGGTTGAGTGCCTGCTTTGCATACACACAGTCCCGGGTTCAATCCCTGATGCCTCCTAAAAAAAAAGGCATCTCACCCCTAAATTAATTGAAACCAATTATTTAATTAATATGAAATTTTTTATATTTGTTAATTACAAAATGTGACCAAAAATCAAGAATCCATCTGGATTTTTTGAGAGACTCAATAACTTTACTCTAAAATTAATATGAAAGAATAAAAGTTCTGCAAATAGTTAAATCAATTTTGTAAAGAAGAACAAAGAGGAGAGCTATCCGTTCAGATATTAACATATACTATGAAACCAGAGTAAGAAAAATATATGTGGTAATGATGCAAGAACATATAGACCAATGGAACAGAACAGAGAGTTCAGAGAAAGACCTTGTATATATGGGAATTTAATATATGATGAAAGCGGCACCAGAAATCAATAGATGGCACCAGGTAAGCTAGCTCGCTACCTGGAGAAAAATAAAACTGCGATCCTACTTAATACCATATCCAATAATAGATTCCAGATGCATGAAAGACCTAAATGCTAAAGATAAAACTATAAAGTTAACAGATGATAATGCTGGAGAATTCTTTGTGACCTAAGGGAATAGAGCTTCTTAAGAAATGATGCCTCAAAGCAAAAATAAAGAAGTAAATTACGGTGAATTTGATTTAAAAATTAAGAATTTCTGCTCATGAAGAAAATATGGACAAAGTAAGCAATCTGATGATAGGCTGGGAGAAAATATTTGCAGTGTCAAACTTACTAAGGAACTCCTGCAAACAAATAAGAAAAAGATACCCTAGTAGAAAAATAGGCAAAAGGATAAGAGCTGGCAATTCATAGAAGAGGAAAGCAAAAGACTATATGATGTGTATGTAGAAATGCTGAGATTCGTTAGTAATTAGGGAAATGCAAATCAAAACAGGGGATAACATTTTATACCTATCAGGCTGGCCAAAAAAAGGTGGAGAACAAGAAGCCCATGGGGAGATAGCAACCATTATACATTGCTGGAGGGAGGGTGGAGTGTAGACTCTTGCAATCATTCTAGAGAGCAATCTGGCAGTTTTCAGTCAATTAAAAATCTGTATACATTATTACTCAGCAATCCCACTTCTGGTTATGTATCCCAGAGAAATTCTCATAGGTGGCCACATACAAAGGTGACCATTACAGTGTTATTTATGGTAGTGGGGGATGAGGGGTAGGGGGCAATCCAGGTGTCTAGAACTGGGGAACTGAGTGAGATGTCAGCGGTGTAACTTACGGAATACCATGCAATAGTTAGAAGCATTGGATGGGTTGTACATAGTCACACGGGTATCTTCAAAACATAGTGTTCCCTAGCTATTAGGGAAATGCAGATCAAAACTACAATGAGCTATCTCACACCAAACAGAATGGCCATTATTAAAACACAGAAAACTACAAGTGCTGGAGAGGATGTGGAGAAATAGGAAAACTCCTTCACTGTTGGTGGGAGTGTAAAATGGTGCAGCCTCTGTGGAAGATGATTTGGCGGTTCTTCAGGAAACTAAATATAGAACTGCCATATGATCCAGCAATCCCACTACTAGGAATATATTCAGAAGAACTGAAAGCAGGGATGTGAACAGATATTTGCACACCGATGTTCATAGTGGCATTATTCACAATTGCTGAAAGATGGAAACCACCTAAGTGTCTGTCAACCGATGAATGGGTAAACAAGATGTGGTATAGTCATACAATGGAATATTATTCAGCTGTAAGAAGAAATCAATTGGGGGAGCACATGACAACATGGAGGAACCTTGAGGATATTACATTGAGTGAAATAAGCCAGACACAAAAGGACGACTATTATATGGTCTCACTGATATGAACTAAATACAATGAGAAACTTACAGAGTTGGTCTATGAAGTGTAGGTCGGTAGGAGATGGAATTGGGATGAGAAGGGGGAAAAGATGCTGGATGTATGTAGAATGTTCAGTAAGGTCAAATGTAAATATGTGGTAATGGTTGGACTTGATGGTAACGCATTATAATGAATGTAACAAACTATTGATTTATGGATGTGATTGTGGCTGGAACCCGTAGTCTAGGGAGGTTAATGTTAGTTGGAGGACAGCTGGAGGATAGCATAGGGCAAGTATAACAATGATTTTGGTAGTAGATGAGGATTGTGGTTGCTAGTATAAATACAGGAATGTTCTTCTAACACAAGGTAAGAATGTGGTGATACATGGGAAAATATAACTAATATGATTTATAGGCTATAATTAACAACAACATTGTAATGTTTTGGTAGCAAAAGCAAATTTGGTACTATATTAATGCTAAAGGTGAAAAAAAAAAGAATATGGGGTTTGGTTTTGTGAGATATCATATGATTAAGCATTTTTTTCTCTTCTTCATTTTTTCAATTAATAAGGAGACCGTGAATATGTCATTTAACTATTGTGTTCATCTGTGTGTCTTTCTGAACACTAGAGGAACAAGTGAGTTTGTAGTTGGAATTAGATGAGATAAAAGTGCCTGATAAAGAACTTTTTAGGAGTAATGCTTCCATAACTTGTTGAGCTGCCTTTTTCTGTTATTTTTTAAATTTGAAATAAAATTATTTAAAAAAATAGTGTTGAATGAAAACAAAGGGCATGTGAATGGGAGTGGGGAATGAGACAAAAGGAATAAAGAAAGAAAGAATAACAAGAGTGGGGTCTTGCATGGACTAATGATGCCAGTGTGCTATGAACTGAGGAATACAATCAACTCAAGCCTGCCCCTCCAAGCGCTCCCCACCACGTTTGCTCTCAAGGCTTCAGAAGACTGCCAAGATGGTCTCTCCTAAGCCTATACCCTAAAGACAGATGTTTTCTGCCACATCTGTCCAGCTGAATAACCTCTTACTTAGCTGAGTGCCCACTGTCAACCTCTCAGCCCCATTGTCTCTGACCTTGTGGTCATGCTGAGGTTTCACTGGGAAAAGTCTCCCTCTTGAAAGGTATTTGCTTTTGGCTTGTACTGTAAAGAGTTAGGATTTCCTAGGCTTCCCAG
>JAQZBX010103258.1:0-11071 GCA_029593785.1 Cabassous unicinctus | reverse complement strand
ACAATCTGAGGAGGAAATCAAGAAAAAAAATGATTCATAATAAGTACTAAAAGAATCACCTATCAAGGAATAAATCTAACCAAGGATGTACTGGCTTTATAAAAGAAATTATGCAAAATTTGCTAAAAGAAATCAAAGAGGTCCCAAATAAAAGAAAAGTTATTTCATGTTCATGGACTGGAAGGTTAAATATTGTTAATATGTCAATACTACCAATAGAAATTTATAGATTCAGTGAAATCCCAAATCAAAATTCCAACACCTTTTTTGCAGAAATGGAAAAGCTCATCAAGAAATTTATATAGAATCATAAAGGCCTTGGATAACTAAAACAATCTTTAAAAAAATAGAAAAGATGAATTTGGAGTGCTCACTCTTCCTTATCTTAAACTTATTACAAAGACAAAGCAAACAAAATAGTATAGTATTTTCACAAAAACAGATATATAGACCAGTGGAATCAAATTGATAGGCCAGAAACCAATCCATATATTTATGGATATTTATGGCTAACTAATATTTGACAAGTTGGCAGGACAACTCAATTGTCCTTGGGAGAGAAGAGTCTCTTCAAAAAACGGTGCTGGGATAGTTGGATATCCACTTGCAAAAAAAAAACAAGAAGAAGAAACTTTGAACTCAACAGCCTCTGGCTGGTGGCTATGGACAGAGAGGGACATAAGGATTCACCTCCCTAGGAAACCAGAGAAAGAGGGATGCAACCTAAGGTTGAGTCAGCTTTTGGCCTACCAATTTGGTCTGCTGTGATCCATGAGTCTGTTCAGGGAAGGTGGGGCAATGTCATTCCTGCACAGGACTAAAGAGATCTGACCTCACAATCACCCTTGCTACTGACCAGAACAGGTTTTTGAAGATGCAAAGGGGAAAGAAATTATTTCCTACCCTGGAAAAGGGAAGGTGCTGCCAGCAAAGGTGGAGAACAGTCTCTGAAAAAATTTGAATTGTGAGACTTTGAACCCAGGCAGGCTCTTCTATCACATTATGCTGTCTGTCTTGCAATGCACACATTTTGACGAGGCTTTGAACTGAGAAGGCTGCCAAAGACCACCATCTGGTGGCAGAACAAGGAAGTGCATGTAAGGAAATTAAAAATAAATAAGTTAGAGAGACATTTTCTGGCATGCACAGTCTTCCTCCCCAAAGCCCTTGGAAGTGGGTCTGCAACCCATTACTGGGCCCATGGCCTATATTTGAGCAACTAACAGGGGCAATCCTAAAGACTTAGGAAAAACTGAAACATGAATCAAAGAATGTCAGTATCACGCAGACTCCCACCACTAAAACCCTACACAAGAGAGAGAAACAGACCATCAGGGTAAGCTCATCATCATAATCACATGACTAGACATCAGCAAAAAATTACAAGCCCTAGTAAGAAAATGGAAGAAATGGCTCAAATAAAGGAATATATAAAAGTTCCAAATGAGAAATAAGATTTCAGATGACTAATCAAAGAGACTCATAGAAATTTTCAAATCAAATTAATGAGTTGAAAGATAATACAGCTAAAGAGATAAAGGACAATAAGAATATACTGGGTGAGCATGAACAAGATTTTGAAAACCTGAAAAGAAAAATAACCATGCTCATGGAAATGAAAGAAACAATAGATGTGATTAAAAACACCTTAGAGACATACAAAAAGCAGACTTGCAATGACAGAAAGAAGAACAAGTGATACAGAAGACAGAACAGCTGAAATTGAAGATAGAGAAGAATGCAGAGGGAAAAGAATGAGAAAAATTGAGCAGGACTCAGGGAGATGAATGATAACATGAAGCACATCAGCGTATGTACCATGGGAGTTCCAGAAGGAGAAGAGACGGTAAAAAGGGCAGACAGAGTATTGGAGAAAATAATGGCTGAAAATTTGCCAACTCTAATGAAATAAATTAATTTATATGTCCAAGAAGTACAGCACACCTCATCAGAATAAATCTGTATAGAAATTCTCCATGACACATACTACTCAGAATGTCAAATGTGAAAAATAAACAGAAAATTCTGACAGCAGCAAGGTAGAAGCAACCAATCATAAAAGAGCAATATCCAGTGCAGATTTCCCATCAGAAAACATGGCGGTGAGAATACAGTGGTATGATATCATTAGGATACTAAAAGAGATATTTTTAAAAAATAAAATAAAATAAAAAACCAAAGAGATATGTTGCCAGCTGAGAATTCTTTATCCAGCAAAATTGTCCTTCAAATATGAAGGTGACTATAAAATATTCAAAATTAAACTGAATCTTAGTGAATTCATAAGAAAGAATCTGACTTTGCAGGAAGTATTAAAGGGAATTTTGTAGCCTGAAAGTGAAAGACAGTAGAGAGAGGCTTGGAAGAGGGTGTAGAAAGAAAGACTCTCAGAAAGAATGATCAATATAGTAAAAAGACAGATGAAAATAAGAAATGACATATGAAAGCCATATAATAAAATGATGGAAGTAAATAATACATTTTGAGTAATGTCATTGAATCAAAAGTTATAGTCTGAAAGAATGAAAAAATAATAATAAACATGACCTACCTTATGCTACCTAAAGAGACTTACCTTAGACCCAGGGTAACAAACTGGCTGAAAGTGAAAGGTGGGAAAAAGATATTCTATGCAAACAGTAATCAAAAAGAGCAGGGATAGTTATACTAATATTGAACAAAACAGATTTTAAATGCAAAAAAATTATAAGAGATACAGAAGGCCATTATATATTAATAAAAGACACAATCCTCTAGGAATAAATAACAGACATAAATCTCTACGCACCTAACCAGGGTGTCCCAAAATACATGAGGCAACCTCTGGCAAAACTGAAGAAAGAAATAGACATCTCTACAATAATAGTTGGATACTTCAACACATGACTCACTTCATTTGATAGAAAAACAAGGCAGAGGATCAACAGGAAATGGAGAACTTAAACAATATGATAAATGCACTAGACCTAACAGAACTATAATGCACATTGCATCCCAAATCAATAGGTTATGCATTCTTCTCAAATGTTCATGAATCTTTCTTCTGGATTGACCAAATGTTGGATCAATATATATATAAAGGCAGGTCTTAATATATATATAAATTTTGAAATTATACAAAGCACCTTCTCAGATCATAATAGAATGAAACTTAAAATCAATATAGAAGAAAAAGAGGAAATTTTGCAAATGTGTGGAGGCTAAACACACTCCTAAACAATCATTGGGTCAAAGAAGACATTATAAGTGAAACTACTAAATATTTTGAGATAAATGAATATGAAAACACATCTTATCCAAACTTATGACATGCAACAAAGGCAGTGCTGAGATGGAAATTTATAGACCTAAATACTATTTTAAAAAGGAAGAAAGAGCTAAAATCAAAGATCTAACTGAGCAACCAGAGAAACTAGAAAAAGAACAACAAACCAAACCCAAAGCAAACAGGAGGGTAGCAATAATAAAGAATTGAGCAAAAATAAATGAAATTAAGGGAAAAAGATAGAGAAAATCAGAAAAATCAAAACCTGGTCCTTTCATAAGAACAACGAAATTGACTAAAAAGGGAAAAGAGAAAGAGAAAGAAAGAGACAGAAAGAGAGACAGAGACAGAGAGACAGAAAGAGACAGAGAGAGACAGAGAAAGAGAATGCAAATAAATAAAATCAGAAATGAAAGTGTGGAAGTTATGACTGACATTACAGAAATAAAAAGGATCATATGAGGATATTACAAGAACTATAGGCCAACAAAATAGACAACCTAGATGATATGGAAAAATTCCTATAAATGCACAACCTGCATTGACTATACAAGAAATACAAAAACTCAACAATCCAATCACATTCAAAGAGATTTAATCAGTCATCAAAAACCTCCCAACAAGGAAAATTATAAGACCAGATGGCTTCACAGATGAATTTTACCAAGCATTTCAAGAAGAATTAATATCAATCCTATTTGAACTCTTCCAAAAATTCAAGAGGAGGGAAAATTACTCAACACATTTTATGAAGCCATCACCAAAGCAAGATAAAGATACTACAAGAAAAGAAAATTAGAGATCAATGTATTTAATTAACACAGATGCACAAATTCTCAAGAAAATACTTCAAAATTGAATCTGACAACATATCAAAAAATTATACACCATGATCAAGTGGGTTTTATTCCTGTTATACAAGGGTTGTTCAACACAAGAAAATCAGTTAACATAATGAACCACATAACAAACTAAAGGAAAAAAACACACACCATCATCTCAATTGATGTAGAAAAGTCATTCAATGAAATCCAGCATCCTTTTTTGCTAAAAGCACTTAGTAAGATAAATATAGAAGGAAAATTCCTCAATATGATAAAGGGCATATATGAAAAACCCACAGCCAACATCATCCTCAATGGAGGAAGTTTCAAAACTTTCCCTCTAAGATTGAGACAAGGCAAGTATGCCCACTGTCACCACTGTTATTCAATATTGTTCTAGAATTTCTAGCTAGAGCAATTAGACAAGAATAAAAATAAAAGGCATCCAAATAGGAAAAGAAGAAATGAAATTTTCACTATATACAGATGAAATGATCCTATATTTAGAAAATCCTGAAATGTCTACAAGAAAGCTACCTGAGGTAAAAACATGGTCAGTAAATAGCACGATACAAGAACAACATGCAAAAAATCAGTCATGTTTCTGTATTACTAATATTGAACAATCTTTGGAGGAAATCCGAAAAAAATCCATTTACAATAGCAACAAAAAGATGCAAATACATTTTTGTTAAAAGCAATCAAAGTTGTTCAAGACCTATATTCAGAAAACTACAAAACAGGAATAAATGTAACCATGAAGACCTAAACAAATGAAAGACATTCTGTGTTCATGGATTGGAAGACTAAATATTGTGAATATATCAATGCTACCCAAATGGTTTGTAAATTCAATGCAATATCAATCAAAATTCCAACAGTCTACCTTCCAGAAAGAGAAAAAGCAATTACCAAAATTTATGGAATGTAAAATGCACCCAAATACCCCAAAGCATCCTAAAAATTAAGAATGATTTGGGAGGACCTTTACTGCTTAACCTTGCAACATTTTACAAAGCTACAGTGGTCAAAACAGCATGATATTGACATAATAATAGAAACATTGCTCAACGAAATTAAATTGACAATTCAGAAAGAGACCCTTATCTCGATGGCCAACTGCTTATGATAAGCCTAACAAGTCCACTTTACTAGGACAGAAGAGTCTCTTATACAAATGGTGCTGAAAGAATTTGACATCCATAACCAAAATAATGAAAGAGAACACCTTCTTGCTGCCTATATAACAACCAACCCCAAATGGAGAAAAAAACTAAACATAAAAGCCAGAACCATAAAACTCTTTGAAGATAATGTAGGGAAACATCTACAAGATCTTATAGTAGGTGGGGGCCTCTTAAACCTTACATCCAAAGCACAGGCAACAAAAGAAACATTAGTTAAATGGGATCTCCTCATAATTAAACACTTCTGCACCTCAAAGGACTTTGTGAAGAGGATAAAAAGGCAGCCTACGCAATGGGAGAACATATTTGGAAATCACACATCTGACAACATTCTAATATCTATGATATAAAACAAGATCCTAAAATTCAACAATAAAATGACAAATGACCTGATTACTAAATTAAAAAATACCTGAATAGACACTTGTCCAAAGGAGAAATACAAATAGTGAAAAACACAAAGAAAAAATGTTCAACATCACTTGCAATTAGAGAAATGAAAACCAAAACTGCAATGAAATATCTTTTCACACCAATTAGAAAGGCCACTATTAAAAACACAGAAAACTACAAGTGTTGGAGTAGATTTGGAGAGATAGGAATGCTTAGTCATTATTGCTGGGAATGTAGAATGGTACAGACAGTGCTCCACAGTCATATTATTCTATATATAAGTCTGTTTTTCTTTGAAACTGAACGAATGTATGTTAATATTACCAGATGTCAATATCAGGCAAAACAATTATGCTAAGTGAAATAAAGGAGACACAAAGTAGTACATATTGTATGACTCCATTTATATAAAATGTAAATGTATTTCAATTCATAAAGATTGAATTAAATTAATGGTTGTATAGGACAGGGGAAGGATAGAGGGTTTGAACGGTAACGGCTAAGGGGTGCTTATATTTTCATTTTAGAATAATGAAATCTTTCTAAAATGTTTGTGCTGATGAATACACAACACTGTGATTATACTAAAGGCCATTGATTATGCGCTTTGGGAGGTTTATATGGTATGTGAATGTATCTCAATAAAACGTTAAATTATGAAGGAGGATCCCTACATCACACCTTACACAAAAATCAACCCAAAATTGATCATTGACCTCATTATAAGAGATAGAGCTATCAAACTTCTAGAAGAAAACCAGGGAAGCATCCTCAGGACATTATGTTATGAAACGGTTTCTTGGATTTTACAAGCAAAGCACAGGCAACAAGAGAAAAAAACATAAATGAGATATCATCAAACAACAACAACAACAACTTTTGGTCCTCAAAGGACTTTATCATCAAAGTAAATTGAGATGGTGATGTCCACTCCACCTCCAAGTGAGAGAGGGCTTATATCCCGTGGATACGGTGGATAGGATTATCCTGCCTGCAACTGCAGGCCCTTTCCATTCCCTGGGATGCCCGTTGCCCATCGTCGTCTCCTCGCCAGGTTACTTGGCAAGTAGGGTTTATATATCATTTTACAAATATTGGTATGTATTGTGAAAAATTTGATTTTTACCCACAATAGAAAAATAAAATAAATTTTTAAAAAAAGCAAATGAGAAGCCACACAAAAAAAGTAAATTGACAATCTAAATGAAGAAGAAAATATTTGAAAACCACATACCTGATAAAGGATTAATATTCAGAATATATAAAGAAATCCTTCAAATTAAGAACAAATTACACCAACTCAATTTAAAAATGAGCCATGGACTTTTCTCCAAAAAATGAATTCAAAAGGCCAAAAATTACATGAAAAGATACTCAACATCATTAGCTTTCAGGAAAATGCAAATCAAAATGACAAATACTATTCCACAGCCATTTGAATGGCTGCTATAAAAAAATAACAGAAAATAGCAAGAGTTGGAGAGGATGAAGAGAAATAGGAATACTCATTCATTTCTGGTGGCAGTATAAAATGGTGCAGCTGCTGTGGAAGAGGTTTGGCAGTTCCTCAGAAAGATATGTATAAAATTACCTTATGAACTTGCAATCCTACTACTAGTTACATACCCAAAAGAACTGAAAGTAGGGATTCAAACAGATATTTGCACACTGATATTCATAGTGGCGTTATTCACAATTTCCAAAGGAAGGAAGCAAAGCCAGTGTCCATCAATCAATGAGTGGCTAATAAAATGTGGTATAGCATACAATGGAATATTATTCAGCCATAAAAAGGAATGAATTCTGATACATGCCAGAGCATGGATGAAACTTGAAGACATCAAGTTGAGAAAAATAAATCAGACACAAAAGGACAAATAATGTATGATCTCACTGTTTTGACATGTTTCAAATAAGTGAACTTACTGAGTCAGAATCTGGAATAAAGATTACCAAGGTATAGGGTAGGATTAGGGAATGGAAAGTTAAGGCTTAAAATGTGCAGGACTCCTATTTGGAGTGATAGTAATATTTTGGTAATGGATAGTGGTGATGTTAGCAGAATATTGTAAATAGAAATATCAGCCCTGAAATATTTATTTGAATATAAATAAAGGGGGAAATAAATGTTAGATTACATATATGGTAAAATAATAATTTAAAAATTCCATTAACTACACCACCCAAACAGTGAAACCTAAGTTAAATCATAGACTTAAATTAATAGTACATTTATAAAAATGTGCTATCATCAGTTGTTACAAATATTCCACATCTATGCTAGCTGTTCATTAGAGAGTGTTATATATAGAACCTGTATTTTATGCAGATTGTTATTTAAACCCACAACTTCTCTTATAAAGAAAAAAATAGCCCAAATAAGGTGAAGTAATGGATGTATGCTATTGTATAATGTTTTATTTTAATAACATACATGAAGTGGTAAAATATCAAAAGAATGTATATTGAGAAATTAAAAATGTATACCACACACCTGAAACAACCAAAACTAGAAAATGGGTAATTATTGCTAACAGTCCAACAAATAAGCTAAAACGTATTCCATAAAACCAAATGAAGACTGAAAGTTTAAACAAAACAAGAATCAATTAAAAATAAATAGCAATATGACATAATTAAACCTAAACATATAAACAATTACAATTATTTTAAATAACCAAGCATCACATTCAAAATATTGAGATTCTCTGGTATAATTAAAAAGCAAGAGACAACTCTATGCTGTGTTCAAGAAATGCATTTTAAATGTAATGACACAAATAAGTTAAAAGTAAAAGGATAAAGATATAAAGGCTAATATGAATTTTAAAAAGCAAGAGTGGTTATATTAATAACAGAAATAGAATTCTGAGCATAGACTATTTCCATGAATTTAGACATTCCATAGTGATAAAGGACTTAGTTACCCAAGCAGATATAAACTTCATAAATATTGATTTATCCAATAACAGATTTTAAAACATGAAGGAAACTAATAGAACTGCAAGGTGAAATAGACATATGAACAACTATACTCAGCGATTTCAATAATCCTCTTCTATTAATTCTTGAAGTCAAAGATCATTTTATGTATGGTTACAGTTTCTGGTACTTTGTGGAGACTTTTGTTATATACTTCTTACAGAATATGTTCTATTTTGCTAAACATTCAATTTCTATATGCAAAGACTGTATTACCTGCAGGTGTAGTGTATACAGAGTGCTCTACTAAAGTCAGTTAAGTAAGTTGTTGAATAGTGCTGCTCAAATCTCTCTCCTTACTTTTTAACTGTTTTATAAGTTTCTGTGATAATTAAACTCTTTCATTATAGTATTTTTCCAATTCTCCTTTTAGTTCTAATATTTTTTTGCTTTATTTAATGTGATGTTATATTACTATGTGTTTACAATTGTTATTTCACGTTATTTAAATAGATATTTCAATCAACTTGAAAAATCATAAAGGTAAGATGACCATTTACATTATGGCTTGGTCTACATACTATATTGTGTACAGCCAAAATATCAGCGTTGGTGAGGGTAAAATATAAGAACTTTTCTTAAATTTATTTTTATGTCATTTTAAAAAACTTTATTATTTTCTTACATATTACAGCTACAAAATGCATTTATAAAATTACTAATGTATAAAATGTATAAATGCAAATGAGGGAATATACTCAGTCTAATTTTATTGCATATACTATGTAGCATAAAGGTTTATTGAGAGGATAATAATTTGAAAGGTATTAAAAAGCACATTAAGTACTACATTATTGCCCTATCAAATAATATTATAAGAAACAAGCAATAATAGCAAACTTGCTTATAATTAATAATTGCTTCTCCAACATTCTGATCAAAAGCTAAATATTAATAATTTTATACTTCTCTTAAAATTTGCATATATTTGAAAATTATTTATCCCATATATAAGACATTTTATTCATTCACTAGAGAGAACTGTGCCTAAATTAAACATTTTATCTATTATGGGTCCTCATACATGATAAACCAATCAGAAACTCGAATATCTGTTTCCATCATTTTATCTTCTTAATATATTGACAGAATTGATAAGAAATATTGTACATGAAATTTGAAAATAATTACCTTAATTTACTCTTCTAAGATTGGAGAATGTAATATTGGCCACCAAAGGAACTTAATACCAAATATTTTAACATACAGTGATTTGAATTTTGTAAATAACATTTATTAGCTTTGGGTAAATATATTACATTTAAAATTTATCCTTCATTATTATGATAAGTACAAAAAGTCATCATTAATCATAATTACTAAACACAACTTCCTCAGATGCTACCTTGTACACCAGAAAAAAATCAATTTAAATATTATTACCAGGTTATAGATGTTATTATTTATAATTTTATGAATAGTTTAAATATACATATAAATAAATCATTCTTTCTGTCTTATAATTGCATAGAAAAACCAGGGAGAGAGAATTAATATTTCATTTATTTTAGGTCTCTACAGATTCAGAAGAGAATAACTAGAAAGGGAACAATTTAGCAAAATCTGACTCTTTAGAGTGATGTTTCAGAAATCATAGAATGTGCTTTTTGGGGAGGAAAAACCTTAAAAGAGATTTGGGTTATGTCTCTTCTGATACATAATATTATGACTGTCCCTGAGTTATCAATTCAGGTACCCCAAAGTTGGAAGTAGGCAAGATAATTAATTTTTGGAAGATTTTCCACTCATCATCTACGTTAAACTGTCTTTAATAATTTTCCAATTATTTTCCTTAAAATGGATTTCTGTTAAAAATTCCCCTTACAGCCTCTTTAATCTGTTTATTTCTAAGACTATAAATAATAGGGTTCAAGAAAGGAGGGAGAATTGAGTAGAACAGGGAAATAATCATGTCCTGAATCGTGGGAGAGTTGGAGGTTGGCATCATATGCATAGCAGCACCTGAACTGAGGAAAACAGATACCACGAGTATGTGAGGCACACAGGTAGAAAAGGCCTTTTCTCTCTCTCTTGTGGATGGAAACTTGAGCAAATAGAAAATATGAAAATATAAGACATGACAATGAAAGCAAAACAGCCACAACCAACTACTGCTGCAGTGATAAAAATTAAAACTTAATTGCTGAAGGTGTCAGAGCCGGAAAGTCTCAGTAGAGAAGGGATGTCACAGAAGAACTGATGGATAATATTGGCCTGACAAAAGGACAGCCTGAAAGTGTTGCCAGTGTGCACACCTGAATAGATGAAGCCAATAAATATGGAGGCCAATGTCATCTGAACACAGACATGAGGGTTCATGATCACAGGGTAATAGAGGGGCTCACAGATGGCCACATAGCGGTCCTGGGCCATGAAAGTGAGGAGCAGCAACTCAGCAGAAGCAAAGAAAAACATGAGAA
>JAQZBX010103257.1:0-11048 GCA_029593785.1 Cabassous unicinctus | reverse complement strand
TTCTGCCAATTCAATAATAGTTTCAGTGGAGGGATTGATCCATGGAACTTCCTCTTCTAACATCTTCCCTCAATGCTCTCTGTATTAATTTTTCTTGGTGGAGTATAGAAGTCTCCAATTATTATTTTGAAATATCTATTTCTCCCTTAATATCATTGGCTTTCAGAGCAATGGAACCTCATGGTTAAAGCTGTAGTTCCAAAGCAGAACTTGATGTGAGTACTGGCAGTGTCACTTACCAGGTGTATTAGTCAGGGCTCTATAGGGAAATAGAATCAACAGAAGATACCTGTCAATAATAAGAGATTTTATAAGAGTGTCTCATGTGACCAAGGGGATGCACAAGTCCAGGTTCCACAGGAAGGCTGCAAACCAGGGCCTCCAATGAAAGACCAGTAAAGGTCCTTGATGACTTTCCAGATGTTGGCTGTCCAAATATGAGCTGGGAAATTCTCTCTGAATGCTGAAATCACTTCCCACTTTAAGACATTCAACTAATTGGATAAAGTGTCACTCATTGCTGGCAGCAATCTCCCTGACTGATGTAGATTTAATCAGCTATCTATGCAGTAAACTCACTAAAGTCCATAAATCTCCTTGTATTGCAATTAGCCCAGTGCTTGCTTGACCAAGCAACTGGGCACAATTACCTGGCTGAGGTGACACATTGGCCTAACCATCATACCAACCATGAGGACTTGGACAAATATTTGGCTTCTCTTCCCCTCAATTTCTTCATTTATAAAACAGAAATGAGTGAGATGACTCTGTGCAGTCCTGGCATGTGGTAGGTCCATAATAAACAGCTGAGCAAGGTGGTTGTGGTGAGGTTCTATTTGAGAATTTTGAGGCTTTCTTCCCACTAGAATGTAAGCTTCTCTCAGTCATCACCACTGTACGTCTAGGGTTGGGCAGACTACATGACACATTGTAGGGACACCATAAGCAGTTTTTGAAAGTAGCTCAGAAAATGTGGACCAAATTGGAAATGAACATAATTAGCTGGGTTTTTTTTTTGTCAGTTTGATTCCTTAATTCTCCACAGGATACCCAAAGAGAGGTGAAAAGAGCTTTTAATTTGTTCAATACCTTTATGGATAAGGATTAATCTATATAAGGCAGGATTAGGGTGTAGGTGTACTGGGTGACAAAAAAATAATATTATCCAATTCCTGTGGATAATAAGACATATGCTATAAATCATGGTTATGTGTCAGGGGCCTTGGCATAACCTTGAATTCAGAGTGACAGCTACATTCATCACAGATTATTTTTATAAATCACTGTCATCTTTTAGAAAATAAATGTGTTCAATTAAGAAAGATAGATGTAGCTAAAGATTACATCTCATCTAAATAAATTAAAGAATTGTTTCTATTCTTAATTGTTGAAATTGCATTGTATCAAATCTCATGTGAAATGTTTACTCATTTGTCAGGGATTAAAAATATTCATTGATTGGTTGAGTTAAGATATTAGGATGTCTTGAAAATTACAGGAACTTGGTTATATCATTCTCAAAATTAAGAACTACTATAAATTAAAAATGTCCCTCTCTTTGGTTGTTTTGTAATGAAAAGCATTTGCATGTCATATTTTCTGGAGCTGGTTTCTAACATAAATTGCTAGGTTGTCCTTGTCTATATTATTTTCTTAGTTCCATATCCTGGACATATTTTAAAGAGACCAACAGAAGATACTCATTTAACAGTTTTGAAAATTTTGGTCACCCAGGGGAAGCACCTGGCTCTGATGAGCTCACTGCACCATCATATATGCCAACAGCAATGCATCTGGCTATGTCTTTTCCTTCCGAAGTTCCTGCTGGAGCAGAGGTCTGCCTGGCCCAGAGCTGGGACCTACCCTGCTGAGAGGCCAGGGGCTGGCACTGGGCTTGCAAATGTTGACCCCTTCTTGGACTCCTGCTGCCATATCATTCTAAGATCTCAAGTTCAGGCAAGTGTCTCTAGCCTAGTCTATGGACACTTGGTGTATTGCTGAACGTTAAATCCTGAATGAATAGAAAATCCCATCTTAGCAAGGGTGAAAGCATGCACCCTTGATAGGATGTGATTGGAAAGGTATTTTACCTTTGGGATCTTCCTCCCAAGCCCATAACCCAAGTCTAATCACATGAAGAAAATCAGAGAAATACCCATAGAGAGTTTCATATAAAGACCCTGACTTGTCCTCCTGAAACAATCAAGGTCATCATCAGGAACATTCTGAGAAACTGTCAGCTACAAGCAGAACACAAGGAGACATGATGCCTAAATGTCATGTGTTATATGGGATCAATGCTGAGGAAGAAATGAGGCATTTGGGAAAAATGAGGAAATCTGAACAAACTGAGCACTTTAGTTAATGTTCCACACTAGTGCAGCAGGCCAACTATAGGGAACTGTTTTTGGGGTAGCACTCAATACTACCTTCCCATATTTCTGTAAATCTAAAACTGCTGTAAGGAATGAATTGAATTCCTGCAAGATCACCTGTAAACAGGCCCTTCTCTGGGCCATCAGAAGAAGAATGTCTGATACAGGAAGACTGAACCAAGAAGACCCATCAGATTCCCTGACAGGCTTAGCCTAACAGCACAAGGTAATTGCCCCAGCTACAGGCTTGGGAGATGCTCCCCACAGCCTCAGGGACCTGGCTTGCCCTTAACTACTCATTAGTTCCTGATCTAGCCTGGGCCTGGACCCTGCATATGCATGGCCTCTGTTTATCTCTGGCTTGGGGTAATTGATACTTCAGGGCCTTTCCTGTTCCTGGGCCCCTTTTTGCTCCCAAAGACAAAGAGAAGACCTGCTCCACTTAACAGTCAGCAGCAAACAAAGGAGGCACCAAATGGCAGGAACTGGAGCTTTAAACCATAAGCTCCTATCTCCTGTTTAATCAGAGTAGGAATATTTTTTCACTTTTCATGAAAATGTTAACATATTATATTTAGATAGGAAACAATTTGGGACACATCCCCTAAATTAACAGGCTATATAGTAATCATGAATAACTCTCTGGCTACAATTTGACATTTGGATTATCTTTCCTCATTTTCCTTTCAATGTTTTGAAAAGATACTTTGGTTTAGCAATGACCAGTTTAATGTGGAAAACCTAGCCCCTGCAATCATTTTGCTCCTGTCTCTTACTATTTCAATTTGAAATGCTAAAGTGACCTAAGACTCTCCATCATCCTTGTCTCTGCTTTCGCCGACCCCTTCTTTGAAGTTGATCAGTAACAGGAAAAAACAGATCCTACAGTTTTAATGCTAGAATAGGTCAAAACCTTTAAAATAAGCTACTCTAACTGCAAAAGCTGAAGGTGGATGACTTATCTCCCTGCAAATCTGAGGCTGGAGGAACCACAATGAGTGTGAAAATGTGCGGTCAGAGTGCAACCTGGTCATTGGTGGTGGATTCCATGTAGCAGGGGCCAGAGGAGGGCTTGGTCATCTGTGCTTTGGCAGAGAATGTTGTGTGTGGGGTGGTCACTATATGACCCCAGTGGTGACCTTTGTATGTAAGCACCCTGGGAGTGAGGAACCCCCACACCAACCTGCTGCACTTTTTTTAGCACCCCAGTTCTGCAGGAACAGCTTGAGCTCTGGCCAGAAGCCTGTACACTCCTTGGCCATTGTCCCTTGTTAGGTTTGGTGGAAAGGAGGGTGAGGGGAATAAACAGGCTGCAGTTGGGAGTTTAAGATAACTCTGAAAGGGCCTATTCCTGTGCTACACTGACAAATGTTCATGACTAGGCACATATTTCTGCAAATCTGCAGCATCTCTGTTCATGGGACCCTGGAGAGTGACAAGTCCCCCAGTTAGGATGCACACATCTTGGCAGCTCCTGGTTCTTAGGCAGTCCTTACCTACCAAGAAGCTTCAGAGCAGGTTCTCAAACTCTCCCTCTCCCTTGGGCTGCCTGGACCTGGGGTGTGTAGTGAATCAGGGGATGGGAGGGATATCTTAAAATCAGGGTTAATGGATCTGGTGCTCCTTGGCCTGTGGTGTGGAGTTCGATGAAGATGTTCTTGTGTGATTTGGATCCTGATCTTCCCAAGTGGGCCTAAGGAAAGGATGGGAAACCACACAGGTGTGCATGGTCTGGGGTCCTACAGACCTTGGACCTGGGTGAGTTCATTGGCAGGAGGTCCTGGACAATGTTAAGGTTCTGCCTGTGGGTGTTTTCACTATATCTACAGTCTCTGGTTCAGCCTGATACTCCCTAAAGGAACAAGTTTCCCAGTTAGCCCAGGAGAAGCTGGATGGAATTATAGCCAAGAGTTGGGCTCCCACCAGAGGGTGGATCCAGCTGCTCAGAGAGCTGCCCTGGATGCCCATGACCCAGCCCCCACCACTCACTCTGCAGGACAGCCTAAAGAGCAGAAGACACACCTGGAGTATCATGGTTTTGACTGCATTATCCTACAGGATAATGTAGGAAATGTTCACAAAGTAAGTGGAAACAGACTGCACTTTCTATGTAAATTACTGAGAAATGCCAGCTGAACCACATACAGGAAGGAGAAGCTGTCATGGGGAGGGGAATATGGGGGCCTAGAAGTGGTTTCGTGGGTGGTGATCCAGAGGGGAAAGTTAATACACCTGATTGTTCCCCTTAGTGCAGGGATCAACATTCATATCTTAGTCATGTGTTTCCTAGGTCAAAGGCACCACCATACAGACCTTGTAGAGTTTTTTTTATTTTATTAGAGAAATTATGAGTCTACAAAATGATCAAGCATAAAATACAGGATTCAAGCACAGCACCCCATGACCAACACCTTACATTTGGTATGGACCCTAGTTAAAATTGTTAATACCACTTTTCATAATTGTACTATTTTTTAACAGTAGTTACCTTTGTTAGCAATTGATGAAAGATTATTAAAATAGATTTATTTATCATCCATAATTACATTAGGTATATTTTCCACCATAAAACACCCTAATTTTAACACCTTACATTAGTATCCAACATTTGTTATAATTCATGAAAGGGAATTCTTACACAGTGAACTCTAGCCCATTGTCTACAAGAGGGTTCACTGTGTTGCACAGCCCTGTTTAAAATTTCATTTTTATTCTAGTAATATATACATCCTAAAGTTTCCCCTTTTAACCACATTCATCTTTATAGTTCAGTCTGTTGATTATGCCCAAAATAATGTGCTTTACCATTAGCCTTAATAGAAATTCTGTTGATGTTAAACATCAATTCCCCATTGTCTAATGCCAACCTATCTGCTGGTAACCTATATTCTAGATTCTAACTCTAAGAGGTTGCTTATTTTAATTAGTTCATAACAGTGAGGTCATACAATAATTTTTGCATCTGGCTTATTTCACTCAACTTAATATTCTTCTGGTTCATCCATATTGTGAAATGTACCAGGACTTCATTCCTTTGTAGATACACCACATTTTGTTTATCCATTCATTGGTTGATGGACAATTTGGTTGCTTCCATCTCTTAGCACCTGTGAATCATTCCACTCTGAGCATTGGTGTGCTAACGATTTTTCAAATGCCTGCTTTCAGTTCTTCTGGATATGTTGTTGGATTCAAACTTCAAGCATTTTGTTGAGGATTTTTGCAACTATATCCATAAGATAAAATGATCTGCAATTTTTTTTCTCTTGTAATATCTTTATCTGGCTTTAGAACAAGGGTGATGCTGGCCCCACAGAATGAGCCAGATTGTGTTCCTTCCTCTTTAATTCTTTGGAAATGTCCAAGAAGAATTGGTGTTAATTCATCTTGGAATGATTTGCAGAATTCATCCATGAAGCCATCTGGTTCTTGGAAGTTCTTTGTTAGGATGTTTTGATGACTGATTCAGTCTTTTTACATCTATTTTGTACATTGAGGTCTTCCACCTCTTCTATAGACAGTGTAGTTTGTGTATTTCTAAGAATTTGTATATCTCATGTAGGCTTTTGAATTTATATGCACACAATTGTTCATAATATCCACTTATGATCCTTTTATTTCTGTTTTTCAATAGTAATGCTGCCTAGCTCTGATTTTAGATAATTGCATCTTCTTGTTTTTTCTGTCAGTCTAGACAAAGACCTTTCAATTTTATTAATCTTTTTGAATAACCAACTTTTGGTTTTAATACTCTCCATTGATTTTTTTAATTCTCAATTTCATTTATTTCTGCTCTAGTCTGTTATTTTCCTCCTTTTGCTCACCCTGGCATCTGTGTGCAGTAAGGTCCTTGATTTTTAACTTTCTTTGTTTTCAATATGAGCATTTAGAGCTATATGTTTCTCTATCACCACTGGCGTCACTGCATCCCACAAGTTTTTGTTTTTTTTTATTAGAGAACTTGTAACCTTATAAAATAATCATGCATAATGTGAAGAATTCCCATACATCTTGCCTCCACCAACACTTTACTATGTTGTGGAACATTTGTTACAGATTATGAAAGAACATGATCAGTTAATTACCGCTATAGTAAATAATATATGCTTGGCATATTTTTTCATACACACTCTATTATTACCACTATTTATTAGTATTGTACATTTGTTAGACTTCATGAGCAAACACTCATATTTGTGCTGTTAACCACATGGTTTACCATGTTGTACAGCCTCATGCTTTGTACATTCTATCTAATGTGTACACTCAATCGTCTCACATTCATCAGAGAGTTGTGCACTCATCATCCCAGTAAACCTTTGAACATTTTCCTTACTCCAAAAGGAAATCTCACATATACCTCTATTATTGAATCTCAGTATTAATATAGTAAGTTCTTAGACATTGATACAAGAATATTACAATGGTGCTGTTAACTATAGTCCTTAAATTACATTAATTGAATTTTTCTCATATATCACTATATTCCTACCACCTTGTAATAGTGATGTACATTTGTTCTAGTTCATAGAAGAACATTCTTGTATTTGTACTATTAATCACAATTCTCATCCACCTCCAGGTTCATTATCTTATTCAGTCCCTAGATTCTTCTCTAGCTTTCATTAATTGGCATTTACATACCTGGACTACCTTTTCAGGCACAATGCCATTTATAAAGCAGTCATGTTATCTTATCTCATAGTAACCCATACTCAAGGTTTTAACTCCGTGTGTTTATTTTTCATATTTAGGTCATATTAGTGAGAACATACATAATTTGTCTTTTTGTGTCTGGTTTGTTTCACTTAGCATAATGTCCTCAAAGTTCATCCATGTTATGATGTGTGCCCTAATTTTATTTCTTCTTACAGCAGCATAGTATTTCATCATAGGTATATACCACATTTTGTTTATCCATTCATTTGTTTATGGATACTTGTGTTGTATCCATATTTTGGCAATTGTGAATAATGCTGCCATGAACATTGGGGTGCAATTGTCTATTCATCTCACAGTTTTCAGTTGTTCTGAAAATTAACTTTTCCTCATAGAGGAATTGCTGGATCAAATGGCAGCTCTTTATTTAGTTTCCTGAGGTACTGCCAAACTGTCTTCCACAGAGACTGCACCATTCTATATTCCCACCAACAATGAAGGAGAGCTCCTGTTTCTCCACATCTTCCCCAGCACATGTTCTTTCTTGATTTTTGTTTTTTACTAATGTCCATTCTAAAAGGTGTGATATGATATCTCATTGCAGTTTTGACTTGCATTTCCCTAGTAGCTAGTGATATTGGACACTTACTCATGTGCTTTTTGCCATTTGTATTTCCTCATTGGAGAAATGTCTATTTAATCTTTTTCTCATTTTTAATAGGATTGCTTGCTCTTTTATTGTTGAGTTGTATGATCTCTTTATATAGCATGGAAATCAAACCCTTATTATATAGGTGGTTCCCAAACATTTTTCCCATTGTGTGGGCTACCTTTTCAACTTCACAAAGTCTCTTGAAGCGCAGAAATGTTTAGGTTTGTTGTCACACATTTGTTCATATTGTTCTCTTACAATCTCTTTTATCTTGGTGGGGTAAGTAGTAATGTTCCCCTTTTCATTTCTGATTATATTTATTTACACTTTCTCTTTTCTTCTTTGTTAGTCTAGCTAAGGGATTGTCAATTTTGCTGATGTCAGAGAACCACTTTTGACTTTGTTAATTCTATTTTTTTGTTGTTCTCAATTTCAGTTGTTTTTTCTCTGATCTTTATTTCATTCCTTCTATTTCTTTTGGGGATAGTTTTCTGTTCTTTTTTCTATTTCCTCTTTGTGTGTAGTTATGTAATTTATTTTAACACTTTCTTTTTTTTTTAATGTAATATTTGAGGGCTATAAAATTCCCTTTCAACACTGCTTTCACTCCATCGCATAGGTTCTGATATGTTGTGTTCTCATTTTCATTCTTCTTAAGATATTTATTGATTTAACTTGTAATGTTTTCTTTGACCCACAGATTAAGACTATGATGTTTAATATCCATATATTTGTGAATTTTCATATTTTCTGCCTGTTATCAATGTCCAGCTTTATTTAATTACATTCAGAGAAAGTGCCTTGTATAATTTCAATCTTTTTATACTGAGATCTGCTTTTTGAACCAATATATGGTCTAACCTGGAGAAAGATTCATAAGCACTTTGGAAGAATGTATATATTGCTGTTTTGGGGTGCGATGTTCTGTATATGTCCATTAGGTTTATTTTGGTTTCATATTTTTCAAAATCTCTGTTTCTTTATCCTCTGCCCAGATGGTCTATACAATGATGAGAGTGGTGTATTGAAGTTTCCAACTATTATAGTAGAGACATCTAGTTCTCCCTTCAGTTTTTTTCAAGGTTTGTCTCATGTAATTTGGGGAATCCTAGTTAAGTGCCCATAGATTTATGATTGTTATTTCCTCCCAGAATATTTCCACTTTTATTAGTTTATAATGACCTTCCTTAGCTCTAATAGGAACTTTCCCTTTAAAGTATATTTCATACAATATAAGTCTAGCTATTCCTCCTTTTTTTTTTGTGGAGGAGGGTTACTGCATGCACGGAATATCTTTTTCCAGCTTTTCACTTTCAGTCTATTAGTATCCTTGGGTCTCAGATGAGTCTCCTGTAGACTGTGTATAGATGGCTAATATTTCCTTATCCATTCCGGCTGTCAGTGTCTTTTGATTGGGAAGTTTAATCCATTAACATTCAATGTTATTACTGTAAAGCACGGATCCTTAACCTTTTCTGTACCATAGATCCCTTGGTCAGTCAGGTGAAAACTACTATCATGGAACCCTTAGCCAGTCAGGTGAAAACTACTACCGACCCCTTCTCAGAATATAGCAGCAGATAATTTTATGACACTCAACATCAGCAAGTCTTTAAATTAATTTGCAGAATTATTCAAAATTTATTTAACCTTACAGATGCCCTCAAATCTTTCCACAGACCCCTTGGGGGTACATGGATCCCTGGTTAAAAACCCCTGCTGTAAAAGCAGTTTTAATCTATTTTGATCTTTGGGTTTTAATCTGTCATATCTTGTTTTCACCACACTTTTTTTTTTAACTTTTTGGTATTTTTACTGTTATAGTCTTACTTTCTAGACTCTCTTCCAGGCCTCTCTCTCTTGTCTTTTCTTTTCAGGCATAGCACTCCCTTTAGTATTTCCTGCTAAGTTGGCCTCATGGTTAAAAAATATCTCTATTTCTGTTAATCTGTGACTATTCTCGACTTGCCCTCAGTTTGAAGTACAATATTGCCAGATATGAGATTCCTGGCTGGCAGGTTTTCTCTTGCCGTGGCTTAAATATATCATATCACAATCTTCTTGTGCCCATTGTTTCTGATGAGATTACAGCACTTAATCTTATTTCACATCGCTTGTATGTTATGAATCATTTTCTCTCAAGAATCTCAGGATTCTATTTACCTTTAATATTTGACATTCTGATTGGTATGTGTCTCAGAGTAGGTCTATTCAGATATAATTGGATTTTAGTATGACTTGCTTCTTGGACATGGATAATTATGTCCTTCTGTAGAGTTTGGAAATTTTAAACCATTATTTCCTCAAATATTCCTTCTGCCCCTATTTCCTTCTCTTCTGGGACACCCATGACATATATGTTTGCATGTCTCTTGTCATCATTTAATTTCCTGAGACCCTGTTCTATTTTCTCTAGTGTTTCTTTATCTCTTCTATGTTTTTTTTCTAGGTTCAGTTTCTTTTTTTAGTCGAGGGCATTCTATTTGACTCACTTTGTGCTATAGCCCATCTTTGATACTTGCACCTTAATTTGGAACTTTATAATGGCTCGTATTTAGCCTATGTGAGTTTTTTTCAGCTTTTTCATCTGTTTCTTGCACTTTCTTCATTGCTGGTTGTTAATAGGAGCCAAGGATCCAGTTGGTACTGTAAACCATGGAGGCTTAAGGTCCCCAAATTGCTCCAGGAACTGATAAAAAGTTTCCCACCTTTCTGTATTGCCAGGGTAAGGGATGGATCCACAGCAACATGCAGTAATTCATGCTCTACAGGCCAAGATTATCTACAGTTGCCTCAAGAGACAGAAGAAGCTCCTTACCTGCTAGGGCATGGGAGGAGCCACATGTGTGGGCAGCAAGCTAAGGCATGCTGATCAAAACTGACTGCAGTTGCCCAGATAGGCTGTCAAAGCACTGAGTCCCCGCTCCTCCCCTGAGAGTGGCAGGGCCAGATCTGTAGGTGAGCACAAGAATGTTCTCTGTGGAAAACAAAAGTGATTGCAGTTGCCCAGAGAGTCCAGGGGATCACTGCACCTCTTCCTCCTTCTTGCAAAAGGCAAAGCTGGAGCCACATGTGTGCACAATAATGTTGTCTACACAGGCCAAAAGAGGCTGCTGTTGACCAGAGAGGCTGAGGAAACACTGCTTCCCCTCCTGCCCTATCAGGGGATGGATATAAAACCACAGGTGTTCAACAATCTAGTCTGAGCAGGCTTAAAGTGGCTGCAGATGCCCAGAGAAGCTGAGGAAACACCCCCACCTTCCTGTGCTATTAGGGGGTAGGGATGGAGCCACAGGTGTCCAAAAATCTAAGCCATGCAGGCCAAAAGCAATTGCAGTTGCCCAGATAGGCTGAGAGAACAC
>JAQZBX010103256.1:0-11081 GCA_029593785.1 Cabassous unicinctus | reverse complement strand
CCCAGGGGCGGGGGGAGGGGGAATTCTCCTCAATTGAAAGTGCGCAGGGCAGAACCAGAGACAAAGGGAGAATGCTGGTTCAGAAAAGGCCCCATTCTGGCCAGAGAAGGGTCAGGCTATGTCGTTCTCAGTGGGTCTTTTCAAATGAGCCATGATTGCAAAAACTCAATTTCCTGTGCCTATTAACTTTTTTTTTTTTTGGAGGACTTGCCCATAATCAAAACTTTATTGAAAAACTGACACTAAAATAGGAGATCACTGCTATATACCTTACAAAATCAAACATAATTCGATTATCTTGGTAGGTTAACTAGAATTATTGAATTGTTAAGGCATTCTGCGATGTAAAACAAATTCAGGAAGTTGGGAGCATCATTTATTAGTGTTGTTTTCTTCTAAATGAACATCCTTCTGTGAGTCTGGCCTTTCCTCCTGTAGGCTGGCACAACACTGTTGAACAACCTACACAAAGAACCACTGTCTGAGCATGGCTGAAAACCGTAGTAATCTTGTAGCAACCTGGACATTTTACATGCATAAAATAAGAATTTGGACTTTCAACTAGCCGTTTCTTTTTGTTTTTTCTTCTCGTTTTCCAAGGACGGATGTAGTAAATCTCTAGCCAGAGGCATGTTGATCCTCTCTCAAGCCCAGCCTTTCTCCTATTGACATTTGATTTCGGGAAGTCGGTAACAGTGCTGGGATCAAAATGCTGGGACAGGTGGGAATAAAGAACTGGGAGTAAAATAGAACCGCAAAGCCGGATTTGTCAAGAAGCCCGCAAAATAAGGAAGACTCCAGCCTGTGAAAAGTGCAAACGCGACTCCCAATCTCGGCACGCGAGGCAGGGATGAATAACTTCACAGAAGCCAAATTCTTTCCAATTCTGGTCTCCCTGAGTGACAAGCAAATTCACACATACATGCACTCTAGAGCTAAATTGTCCTTCCTGGGATTTCTTTTTCTGCACGAATGGCTCGTAGGCGCATTCTGGCGGCAGGGATCTAGTGTCTTAGCGAAAGGTCCTCGCCTCTCCTGGACCTTCAGCAAGGTCACTGTTTTTCTCTATTTACCTTGCGAAGCCGCTTCTGGCTTAAACGTTTTCCAACATTTAAGCGACCTCCCCCCCCATCCTTATATATTTCTCTTCATACCTAAGAACAGTAATGAAAATACCTTAAGGGTTGTTGAAAGTGAATGTTGTGGCTTGAAAAAGCACTTGTAAGAGATATGGAATCCACGCAACACACATCACAAAACCTGAGATTTTAAGAGAAGAATTCTTGCTTTCAGGATGTTTTACATTTTTCAGTAGAGGAGAAAATAGCCCTGCGGAGAAGGCGGCGCATGCGCACAAGAGCCTGCCCAGGGACCCACAATGGGCAGACATCATCCAGAGCCAATGTGGGCTGTTCCAAATGCCAGCCCCTGCGTCCCCCTAAAGCATCACATGGTTTCCAGAGAATCACGATTAGATTCAAGGGCAAGGAAGAAAATATTAAGGAAGGGATGTAAGTAAAACAAAATAAATTCACACCCCAGAAGACAAAACCAAAGGGAAAGGAACGAAGATGATCGAAAAGAGAGAAAAAAAAAGGAAGAAAGAAAGCATCTGGCAAGCCGCAGAAGGCGCATCAGCCAATCGGCTTGCTCGGTGTCGCCAACAGTAGGATTGAAATTTGAACCAATCAAGATTCGCCTGTTGGGGTAAACGCAGGGAGCGGCTCTTGCTGCGCCTGCGCCCTCCGTTGGTAACGTGGGTTGCTCAGCTGACCCGGTTGCTCAGCTGACCCTGAGCGTCTTGTATTCTTGCAATCCTACATCTTTGCAGCGCAGATCCCAATACGCCTCTGTACCTCGAGCCCCGCTGTACCTGTCCTGCGCTTTCCGCTTAGTGCCCAGCGCTCGACAACGCGCAGGACCCAAGGCCGATCCCGGCCTGGTGTGGCTCGCTGGATGTGGCCTATGCGCCCTCCCGCCAAAAGCGCCGATCTCACGCCCAAGGACACCTGGCCTGGGATCCGCTTTTTCGGGGAGGGGTTAAAGCTGGCGACCTGGGCCCCAGGACTGCAAATAAGTGCTCTGTCAGAACCCCCACTGTCTTGGCTGGCGCTGCAGAATTTAGAGAGATGGAGCTCTTCCGGTGCATTTGCGTGCATTCGGATTTGGAATCCTGGATTCTTAACGTAATTGTTCTAATTGGCTCACCTCTGGGTCCTCCGTGTCCCTCGCATGCCTACGGTGGCCTTGGTCCCGTCATTTGTCCACTACCATAAAAGATTAGCTGGGTTTTTGACTTGACTCACCCAGGCTTAGTCTAACTGCAGGATTTTGGAGGAAGATTTGTGGTGTCAGACCCTGTGCCCACATTTCCAAAGTCGTCACTATGGAAGTATTGTTACAATATTGCATGTGCCAGAAGAAATTCTGTTTTATTTAGTTTAAAATAAGTAAACGTTATTTCAACTTCAAAAAATAAAATAATAGACAAAAGGCAGCTTAACAAATTATGGAAACATCACTACGAAAAATTCTGTCCAGACACAATTATCTAATCCTAAGAGCAAACTCAATTGTACCTGCAGTGTTCAGAATGATACACAGATAAACACAGATTAGTTAAATGACATGATCAAGTTCTCCTTGTTAATGAAGAAGGGGAAAAAAGCTTAATTGTATTAATATATCAAAATACTAAACCATATATTCTTATTTTTTTTACCTTTAGCATTGTTAAGTACCTTCTTTGCCTTTGCTACAAAAATATTACACTATTACTGTTAACTATAGTCTATAAGTCACATTAGAAGAAATTCTAACATTTAGTCAAAAATTCTCTGTTCTATAAAAGTAACAGATGCCTGTAATTTCTACTATGTGGAAATAGGCTCAAAGAATGATTTTCCAGCAGGGCTAGGACGACACAGATAGGCAATCTTCATACATTTTAAATGCTTGTTAAATACGAATTAGCTTTAACATCCGAGCAATCTTCTCCAAACTCTTTTCTAAATTCTTAGAGACTCCACTTGGAGTCGATTGCCCATTTGCCCTTGTTACAAGGTAAATGAGGCCCCAAGAGCCGTTGTACCTCCTTGGTGCATGTGTCTGCCTCCATGGTGGCCTGGGCACGTGGTAAAGCACAACAGTTCTGGAGTGAGGCAGACTGTGTTCAAATCTTGGTGTTTCCCATATCAGTCACACTGTTGAGAGCAAGTTCCCTAACTTCTCTTAGTCTGAAATGCCTCAACTTTTAGAAAATTGCCACAGAATATAAACAAAAGAATTTATGAAGTTATTAGTGCAGTGCCAGGCACACAGGAAGTGCTCAATAAATGTTAGCTATTACTATTATTATATTGGCACATGCCTGCAAAAAGACGTGACTGAAACTATCAGAACAGGTCACTGAGAAGACCAGGCCAGTTGGTCTTCTCAGACATAGAGTGGGATCTCTGCCTCCTGAGCTGAGCCTCATCTTTGCAATCCCCAGATTGGATTAATTTTGGCTGTGTTAGTTTGCATTAGTCTTTACATTAGCTTTCTATTTTTCGTTGGTATAATTAAGGTGCCAAATGATATGTTGTTTAAATCTGCATTTCTCTGATAACTAAGGTGTTTGAGCAAATCTATGTATGCCCATTCATTTTGAGTTTCCATGCTTGCAAATTGATTTCATATCCTTAGCATATTTTCTCATTGTTGTCCCTGTCTTGTTGATTTGTATGAGTTTCTTATATTTTCTAGATGTTAATCCCTTGTCAATTTTAGGCAATTCATGTATTGCCTCCAATCTGTTTTCGGTTTGTTAACCTTGTCCAAAATATCCTTCATTGAACAGACATTCTTAATTTTGATGCAATCCCATTCAACAATTTTTACCTTAGGTTTTGTGCCTTTTGAGTTTTGTTTAAATTCGACCCTACGTCTCAGTAACAAATATATTGTCATATATTGTTGTCTATTAACTTTATAGTTTTACCTGTTTCATTCCCATATTTTTTGCATCTGGAATACCCTTTATATACTGTGTTTGGTTCAAATTCAGTTTTATTTTTCTCCATATAGTGAGCAACTTTTCCTAAGACTTTTTAGAAGTTTACTCTTTGCACTTAGATCCCTGAAGGATATTAGCCAGACCTTTTCAGTTTTACTTATAGGAATAAGAGAACATCTCAAAACAAAACCAGACTGAATGGTCCCAGTGAAGCGGCTAGTAAAATAGGGAATCAATAGATGGATCTGGAACCTGGCGAGAGGTCCATGTGGACATCAATACCCCAAGATGGCTGCTGGAAGATCCTTGTGAGATTTCTCCCAGAAACCAGGAGAAGCCCCGAATATTCTCCAGGGATATTATAATTGGGCCCACCTGGGGGATTGATGGGTGGGGTAATCAATCAAAACAACAAACACCTGGGACTCCTCCCATGCCATTAGCAAAGGGGTGGAGTAATTAATGGTTTAAAAGCAGGCGCAAAGGTCAAATCTCCCCTGCTCTCAAGCTCTCTCTCCACCCTTTTAACTTCTGCTCCCTGCTCTCGCTGTGTCCTCCCTGCATGGAACAACATGCAAGTAAAACCTGGGCATTTATAATCTATAATGGGAAATTGTAGTCTATAAATCAACCCTCTTTATCACTCTTCAGCCCCTTACCGTCTACCGGGAACCCATGATCTGTTATTTTCTCCCATTTCTCTTCCCTCCCTACCTTAATAAACTGCTGGCCTAACTGATCCGACGTGCTCTAAAATTCATTTTTGCAGCATAAGTCAAGAACCTAGATTAAATCTGGTAACATCAGGAGCACCTTATAACCTAGTAAATCTGTAACTTGCCTCAGAGATGGAAAAAGCTTGATATCCTTGAGCAACTGGCTGAGAAAGGAGTTATGAAGACCTTGCTAAACTGTGGTTAATTAGCTGCTGAAACTTAGGACAAACTTGAAGTGCTTGAGACAACACAGGACTGAGACATTGCATGTAACCTCCTCATAAGATCCCAAAACATCACTTGTTTTTCTTTTTTCCTTCTCTCCTACCCCTCTCCTTTGCCTATAAAAACCCTAGCTCCCGTTCTCACTTTGAAATGGTTTGGGGAAGATACCCCAGTTTCTTGTTTGTGCACTCAAAATAAGTCATCTTCTCACTGGGAGACATGCCCGATCTGGTGGGCCCTTCTATTGGAAATATCCATGCTTATGGTGACAGGATCTTTGCAATGTTAAGGGAATTTCTTTCTATTCCTAGGTTGCTAAGAGCTCTTCTGTGTTTGCTAATGCTAGCAATTAATGCTGAACCTCAAAGTTTTTTTCCTTGCGTTAGATGAAACATACGATTTATAATGTATTTATTTTCATTTCTCCTTCCCACATCTCCTGCACCCTCTCTCTTTAAATCAAACAGGCTGGAGGTCAAGCTATCTTATCAATCTTTTCAAAAAGCCAGCTTTTAATTTTGCTCATTTTCTCCATTGTTTTCCTCTGCTTAACTGATTTCTGTGCTTATATCTAATTTTGTCTTCTCATTCTCTTCTTTCTTGCAACATAGAATTGAATGACTAGTACATTTTTTCTTTTCTACTGATAAGAGGTTAAAGAAAGACACTTCCTTGTTTTTTTCCCCTTAGCTGGATTTTATTGTTCAGGGCTGTATTGTAAACAGTTGCAATTATGGGCCTGGACTTTTGGTCTGACTTCTTAGGCTTATTTCTAATATAAGACCATTAAAAATATGTGATATATTATGCAGCTGTAAGAAGAAATGAAGTTGTAAAGCATATGGCAACATGGATGAATCTGGAGGACATTATGCTGAGTGAAGCAAGCCAGACACAAAAGGACAAACACTGTATGAATGCGTTACTATGAACTAAATATATTGTGTAACATATTGTTTGATCCACACACACACACAAAAAAATTATATGTATCCATTACATTTAATGGAGAAATGTATATATTTATTCATCTGTGTTTACTTTTTAGTTTTTAATTGTTTATATTTTCGATTATTAAATGTACAAATAAAGTTAAGAGAAAAAAAACAAAAACACACACACACACAAAAAATATGTGATATAAGGCAGCATTTTTTGTAGCACTTATTCTCAAAGATTTTGAGAATTCTGTTTTCCCCCCTTTTTTATCAGTATGCAAAAATCAATTGTATTTCTTCATATTAGCAATGAACATTTGGAAACAAATTTTTAAAAAATTACCATTTACAATAGCACCCAAAACCATGAAACTTAATAAAAATATATACAAGATCTGTATGCTGAAAGGTACAAAACACTGATTTAAAAATATCAAAAAAGACCTAGAAAAAAAGAGGTATACCCTGTTCCCTTCCTTTTAAAAAATAAAATTTTATTGAAGTATATCATTCATACATGAGCAAACATAAACAATAAGTGTATAGTAAAAGTTGTGAACTTATAAAACAAACATGCATATCATCATACAGGGCTCCAATACCTCACCCCAACACCAATACCTTGCATTGTTGTGAAACATTTGTTACAAACTATGAAAGAATATCGTCAAAATATTACTACTAGTTATACCCAATATCTTATATTTGGTGTACTTTTCCCTCAACCCACCCAATTATTAACACCCTGTATTAGTATTACACATTGGTTATCATATGGATTTTGTGGGGTCTCACATTTTGACATGTAATAATTTAAATAAAATTCACTTCTAGGTATTTCTCATTTTCTACAATTTCATATCTTAAGATCGAACAAAATAAAATTTAAGGTAAAAATGATCTTTTTGACAAGGAAGGACATTACATTCTGGTACAAAGACCAGGCTGGATCAAGTCAACACAAGCATTATCACAGCATCTATGCACTTAATACCACCTTAAAATATACCAGTGAACAACTGGTTGAGAGGTGGAAGCAGATAAATCACCATTGTTACAGGAGAATTTAACACATACTGCTCAGCAAGTGAGAAATCAAGTACACAGCTATGCGGAAATATTGAAGGACTGAATAATACAATTAATGATCTTAACCTTTCAGAAATACACTGAACAGAGAACTCACCTTCCTTTTGAGCACACAGGGAACATTTACAAAAATAATCCATCTGTTCCATCATAAAGAAGGAGCTCATTAAATTTCAAAATATTACGATAAGGATCATAATCTGTCATCCCAGTGCAGTGATGTTAGAAACTAATAACAAAATTTTAGCTATGAATCCTATATATATGGAAACTAAATAATATATTGTTGGATAATGTTTGGGTTTAAAAAAGAAATCATATGGGGAATTAAATATATTTAGATCCTAATAAAAATAAAATACTATGTACAAGAATATATGTGATGGAACTAAAATGGACTTGAGTGAAATTGTTAGCTTTAAATATACAGATCAGGAATGAATCCAGGTTTAAAAGCACTTTTTCTAGTGTATTATTCTGAAAACCTAGAATATTCTGGAAAATTATTCCCACGAGTAACGATATTATGCAATTTGTATTTGCTACTTCCCCATTTTCTTTCAGTATTTCATCATTTGTTGGTTTAGTCCCCAATATTCCTGTCCTGGATTTTTTTTTTTTTTTTCTTCTCTTAAATCTCAACATGAGACAATTTTTCTTGAAGCAGAAAGGTACAGATAGAAATAAGGAAGATTCTTTATTTAATGCAGTCTAGCAGTTTGGTGCAGGTAGTACCTTGATGTGTTACTTTTGCCTCCTCTTATCTAAAAGCCATCACTCAGCTTTTAGATTCTTCTATTTGAACTTGGAAAAACTGATGTTGTACCACAATGACTTTAAATATCCCTCCTAGTAAGCTGTATTTCATGGTCCTATTTTTGCCTTTGAGAAACAATGAAAATTAATTACTTTAGATTTCTTTTCCATTTGCCAGGCATGAAATTTCCTCTGAGTCATAGCTCCTTAATATTAACATCCTCCCATCTTCAATCATTTCTCATTCTACGTATGTAGTTGACAGTCTTTTTTACCATTCTTTTCTGTAGCCCCGGTTTTTAAGAAAAGAACTTAAAATAGGGTAACCCAAAATACGGTAAAATATACACAACAAAATCACATAAAATACACAAGTTAAATGTGGGATAAAATTTCTGTAATCAGAATCTTTTAATTTTATTCCAGTGATTTAATTTTCTATTGCTAAAACCCATTTTTTGACACTTATAGAGCAAGTACCAAGATGTTTTTTGTAGTTGCCAATTTAATCCCCAAACATTTTATATTAATCAATTTAAAATGTTATCTTGAGAAGAAGGACGATGGTTTAGAAACTAGTGAAACCGGGAGTTTTCCCCACTTCTGGTGAGATATTAGTTTTATTTACTTATTTTTGATGTCAGTGAGAAGGGAATTCAAGAACACCAAGACACCTGGGATTGGTAAGTGTTTTCACTATCATTTTGTTGTCTATTAAATGTAACACTGAGAAAAAAAGAAAACAAAACCCAGTCTGATCCTGCTTCTGACTTGAAAGTGGAGTCTGATTTTCTGAATGGTTCAAGAGGTAATGGGATAGAGGGCACATATATTTTTTGCCCACACACCACCCAAACCCTGTACTCAAATGGCAACAGGCTAAATTTCTCATCTTCAAGAGGATGGAGAGAATGGGCATGGATGGGAGAGGGAGGTTGGATGGAGAACACCAGGTAACTCCTTGCAACCCTGTCTGGGGAAGTGGGGATGCCAGCTCAACACAACTTGAATTCTGCTGGCATCGAAGAAGGAATGTTAGCCAAAAATGTTTGCCATTCCATATTTCCAAGTCTCTCACGCACATTTTAAAACTGATGAACATAGCAATTTGCTGAGTCATTAGCCTTTATTGAATCTTTAAGTTTTCCCCCCAAATTGCTAATAATAAAAATATGACAAACATTCCCCCACCCCACCCTACAAAAGGAGTTATCTCAATTTTGGATTATTTTTATAGAATGTGTCAGAAGAAAGAAATTCCAAAGGTTGTGAAAAAGCTGCAGGTCCTTTATATGGCTAAACTGCTTCTCAGAGAGTCTTAATAATTTATAGATCAGCAGAACCTGTTTCACCGTATCTGGAAAAGCAGGGTTTTTGTTGTTTTGTCTGCTAACTTGACAGTTAAAAAAAGGCTCATTTTATTTTCTTATTTCCTAAAAACTAGTCAGTGTACATTTTTTCCCTCATGTTTATTTAGCCATTTGTAGATTTCCCTATGAATTGAGGAATCTCATGGGGAGGGGGTATTTTTGTATTGTACTAATCCTTACCAAATTTTTTAAGTTCCTTATATACTTGTGGTTAAAATTTTCCTAGTTTGGTTGTTTGTTTTCACTTATATTTCTGATTGTTTTCTTCCTATCCACAGAATTAATCCATTATGGAGTCTGCTCAATTATTTTTGTTTTGTTGCTACTTTCTTCTCTCCATCCTCCACACCCCCATCCCTAGTTTTACCCAACAAATTAGCTAGGTCCCCCAAACCAGACCTGCGCCTTAAACTCTTTCACTTTCCAGTCGTTACACAATTAACCTCGGTTGACTGTTTATACTTTCAACTGGCAATTTAGTGATTTCAAGTCTATAGCAAATTTTTAAAAATTAAAACAAAAAATCCTAAGAACTCAGAAAAACAAAGCCTCATAAGATTTTACACTTGTGTGGCATAAAAGTTCGATTCCTTTCAAATATCATATAATTTAAAAGTTATACATATAATTTAAAAGTTATACAGTGTTAAACTGCATAGATTTTTCTTAACCACGTGCTTATTTACTTAAAACAAAAAACCCCCAAAAACAGATGGTCTCCCCAAGACACACCCCCTCCCCCCACCCCCGGAAATGCCAACAAATTTCCTGGGGCAAGGTTAGGAGACTAGTTCTGTGCCTCATCTAACATCCCTCCTTGCAGAATCAAGAGCCTTCTCTTTTAGCAGGAAAGGGCGGTCTCCTCTAGATTCCCACTAGCCAAGGGACCCCAGGGTTACAGAAAGGGAAGCCGCCCAAAAGCTGGCAGCACAGGGAGGGTCTTAGCAGGGAAGGTTTCTTCAGGGAGGATTCCCCCCCCAGGGAAGGTTTCTGCAGGGAGGGTCTGAGCAGGGGAAGTCTCCGCAGGAAGAGTAGCCCCAGGGAGGGTTTGAGAACAAATCCTCGCAGGACGGACCCCCACCAGAGAGGGTCCTTACAGCGAGGCCGTTTTCCAACCCCCACCATTCGTGGGCGGAGCGCCGCGCAAGGACTCGCAGCTCGGGTCCTGGCAGCTTTCAAAAACACATTTGAACTATTCTCTCTAGATACTATTGAATGTCTGTTTTCATCCCCGTGCACGGAGCCACTGACTGGGCAACACTGATCGCCCTGATATCCCAGGAGGAGGGGCGCGGGCGGGCTCTCCCCGACCCGCCCGGCCTTGACGTGCTCAGCTGCCAGGATCCGGCGGCCCCGCCCTCGGCGCGCAGCCCGCTGCGGCCACAGGCCTGGGTTCGCTTGGGTCCCGCTCTTTCTCCGGCGTCGCGCGCCCTCGCTGAGGGCCGGGTCTCCGCAGACCTGGAGGACTTCGCGGCCCCCGAGGCGGCCGCCTGCGCCATCTGTCAGCGCGAGTTCCGGGACCCGGTGCGGGCCGACTGCGGCCACCGCTTCTGCCGGGCGTGCGTGGTGCAGTTCTGGGCCGATGAAGACGGACCCTTCCCCTGCCCCGAATGCTCCGACGACTCCTGGCAGCGCGCGGTGGAGCCCAACCGCCCGGCGCTCAGCCACCGCCTGCTGGCGCTCGAGGTGGCGGCTGCGGGGCCGGCGCGCGACGCCCAGGCCAGCGAGGCCGCGCTGCAGCTGCTCTGCCGGGAGGACGCCACCCCGCTCTGCAGGGCCTGCCGCATGGCCGCTGAGCCCGAGCAGCCCGAGTGGACGCCCCGCTGGAGGAAGGCGCTGCGCGGCAAGGTGCGCAGCTTTCGGGTCTGCGCCCCTGCCCAAACGCTTCTGCGGCCCTCTCCGCGTCCCCTGGCCTCGCCCCCATGAATCTCCCTACTCCTGTTCCACCCCCTTTCTGCGGTCCTCTCCTTGTCCTCCTGTCCTCTCCCCC
>JAQZBX010103255.1:0-11073 GCA_029593785.1 Cabassous unicinctus | reverse complement strand
TTTTTTTTTTTTTTTTTTTTTGGTTACTGCATGTGTGGAATATCTTTTTCCAGCCTTTCACTTTCAATTTATTGGTATCCTTGGGTCTAAGGTGAGTCTCCTGTAGACAGCACATAGATGGCTCATATTTTCTTATCCATTCCTCCTGTCTGTGTCTTTTGATTGGGGAGTTTAATCCATTAACATTCAATGTTATTTTACTATAAAGGCAGTTTTTATTTCACCCATTTTGACCATTGGGTTTTATCTGTCATATTTTATTTTCACCACTCTTTTGACTCTTTTAGTTACTTTTACTGATATAATCTTCATTTCTAGACTCTCTTCCAAGCCTCTCTCTCCTGTCTTTTCTTTTCAGACTGTAGCACACACTTTAGTATTTCCTGTAAAGCCAGTCTCTTTGTTATAAACTATCTGAGTTTCTGTTTATCTGTGAATATTCTAAACTCACCCTTTTTTATTTATTTATTTATTTTTTATTGTGGGTAAAAATCAAATTTTTCACAATACATTCACATATTTGTAACATAATATATAAATACATATGCATATATGTGCATTTGTTTACATAAATGTTATTTTTTATATATGTATGTATTTTTAAAGGTGCTAAGATTACCTAAATATTACTCAGAAATTACAGTCACCCTTATTTTTGAAAGACAATCTTGCCAGAAGACAATCTTGCCAGATATAAGATTCTTGGCTGACAGTTTTTCTCTTTCAGTAACTTAAATATATCATACCACTGCTGTGGCAGTTTGATATTATTTATGAATTCCAAAAAGAAATATAGATTATGTTTGTAAATGGTTTGTTCCTCTGGGTGTGATAACCTTTGATTGTATTAGATTCAGCTGAGTTGTCTGATTAAATTATGTTAAGATTAGGGTTTTGATTCAACCACAACATTAGACTGCAACTCAGTGTTGGTGGGCTGATAAAACAGACTCTCACACAGATGTAGACACACATAGAGAAGAAAACAGAGGAAGACAGCCAGCTCATTAGACATGGCAGAGGCCCTGGGAAGAGAGATGAGCCTTATAGTCTACAGCTGACCTTGTAAAGAGACCAGAGTTGTTGAACCCAGAAAGAAATGAGCCCCGGGGAGAGAGATGAGCCTTATGCCATCCTATAGCTGAGATCAGAAGAAGCTGAGACCATGGAGCCTTAAGAGGAAGAAGGAAGACTGAACTCTCACAGTCATCACCTGCCATCTTGCTTTAACATGTGGCCATGCTTTGGGTGAGAAAGTACCTTTTATGGTACCTTGAGTTGAACTCTTTAGGGCCTTGTGAGTATAAGCTTCTACCCCAAATAAATAACCTTTATAAAAGCCAACAATGTTTCATTCAGTATTTGTCCTTTTGTGTCTAGCTTGCTTCGCTCAACATAATGTCCTCCAGGTTCATCCATGTTGTCATGTTTACATTACACTGGACCAAATTAAGACAGCTTTTTCCCCCTTGCTGATGTGCCCCAGCTGTGACGATAACCAGCTTGGAGTTTGCAGTCACACTATAGTCTTTGCCAGAGACAATTTTTGGTGTTCTAAGGAAAAAGGTGCCGTGTTGAAGATCCATCATCTCTCCCTTCAATTTGTCTTCTATGGCATCCACAAGCACTAATTCATCTGCCAGTTCCTTCATCAGGATACTGATGGCACAGGCCATGCCAATAGCACCAACCCTAACAACTGTAATCTTATTCTGAGGGGTCTGTTCTTCCTTAAGAAGATTCTGAATCAGCTGATCCTTGAGCATTGCCATCTTAGATTTGGAATGGGAAGGAACCAGGGCATGTCGAGTGATTGTATGCGGTGCGCGATGGTTGGACCCAGACTCGGCGGCTGCAGCTCCGGGACTCTGCTCCTACCTTTTTACCTTCTTCTTACAGCTGTATAATATTCCATCATGTGACTAGACCACAGTTTGTTTATCCATTCATCTGTTGATGGACAACTAGGTTTCCAGTGTATTTTTTATTTTGTTTATTGTGCCTTTCATTCCCATAAGATCTGCTTTTTTCCTATGTGTGCTTTCAAATTCTTCTTTGTGCTCACCCAATGTCTTCTTAATATCCTTAATCTCTTTAGCCATCTCATTGAATTTATTAGGGAGATTTGTTTGAACATCTATGATTAGTTGTCTCAGCTCCTTTATGTCATTAGGAGACTTATCTTGTTCCTTTAACTGGACCATATCTTCCTGTTTCTTGTTATGGACTGTAATTTTTTGTTGGTGTCTTGGCATCTGTCTTACTAGATGTATTTATTCTGGGTGCAGTTTCTCTCTTTAGTTTAGGGCTTTCTTGCCCCGTCTCCCTTGCTGGTTGTATAGTAGTAGCTGAGGATATAGTTGGTGCTGTAAGCTGTGGAGGCTGAAGCTGCCCACATTGCCCCAGGGACAGATGAATCTTCTTCCACCTTTCTTATTTGCCAGGGGTATGGACAGAGCCACAGCCGTGTGTAATAATCTAAGTCATGCAGGCAAAAACTGTCTGTAGTTGCCCAGAGAGACTGATGAAGCTTCATGCCCCTTCCTCCCCTGCCTGGGGTGGGACTGGAGCTGCAGGTGTGGGCAGCAATCTATGCTGTGTGGGTCCAAAATGACCACAGTTGCCCAGGTAGACTGATGTAGCACTGCCCCCCACCCCCCACCACCAGGGCTGGGGATAGAACATCTGGACTTCCCAGCAATTTAATTTGTGTCAAATATGCCTGCAGTTGGCCTGAGAGGCTGAGGGAGTACTGTCCCTTCTGCCCTTTAGGGGGTGGGAATGGAGCCACCGACACCCAACAGTTAAGTCCCTGTAGGCCGAGAGTGCCTGCCGTTGCCTGGAGAGGCTGAGGATACACCAGCCCTCTCCTATCCTATTTGAGATGTAAGAGTGGATCCACAGGTACCCACCAGTCCAGGCCGTGCAGGCCAAAAGTGCCTGCCTTTGCCCAGAAAGGCTTAGGAAACACAACTCCCCTTCTACCTTACTTGCAGGCAGGGATGGAGCTACAGATGTCCGTCTATTCAGTCTGGTGTGGACTGAAAGCACCTGCAGTTACCCAGAGAGGCTGAGGAAATAGCTCCCCTCTTATCCTATTGGGGGGTAGGGATGGAGCTAAAGGTGCCCAAGTATCCCGTCTGTGTGGGCTGAAAGTGCCTGCAGTTGCCCGGAGAGGCTGAGGAAACACAGCTCTACTATCCTATTGGGTTGCAGGGATGGAGCCCAGGTGTTCAACTATTCAGTTGTGCTAGCCCAATGTATCTGCAGTTTCCCAGAGAGGCTGGTGCAGGTTCCCCAGCTTCCTCCCTGCCAGAGACAGGGCTGAGGTTTAGGGAAGAGCTGCAATCTGATCTGGGTGGAAAGAAGCCGGTCCTTACCATCACTGTGATTTTCAGTCCACCTCGCTTCCCCTCATGCAGGAAGCGAAGTTAAAATGATGGCTATCAGCCTCTTTCTGATTTGGGCAGGTTCAACTTTTAGCTGTTCTTAGGGTTATACTTTAGCCAGCTGAATTTACTAATCAATAGCTGACGTTGGTGCCCAACCGTCTCTTCCTCCCCTCTTTTTGGGAAATGGAGCTTCCAATTCCAGCCACAGAGTGTCTTCCAAGGTGGCTTGAGCCGTCGGTGGAGTATGGGCACTGGCCTCCACAGCACTGAGTGCTCAACTCACGAATCTTCTCTGCAGACAGGCAGTCTCCTCCTTCCATTCCTTTTTTTTTAAGATTTATTTATTTATTTCTTCCCCCCTCCCTGTTGTTTTGTGCTTGCTGTCTGCTCTCTGTGTGTTCTTCTGTGTCTGCTTGTCTTCTCTTTAGGCAGCACCAGGAACTGATCCTGGGAACTTCTGTTGTGGGAGAGAGGTGCTCAATCTCTTGCGCCACCTCAGCTCCCTGGTCTGCTGTGTCTCTTATTGTCTCTCCTCTGTGTGTCTTTTTGTTGTGTCATCTTGCCGTGCCAGCTCTCCACGTGGACCAGCACTCCGTGCAGACTAGCACTCCTGCACAGGCTAGCATTCCACATGGGCCGGCATTCTGCATGGGCCAGCTCTCCGCTCGGGCCAGCTCGCCACATGGGCCAGCTTGCCTTTCACCAGGAGGCCCCGGGAATTGAACCCTGGACCTCCTATATGGTAGATGGGAGCCCAATAGCTTTAGCCACATCCGTTTCCCCCTTCCATTCTTTTAAGGATATTTCAGGATGCTTCTCTGGTCTCCTGGAGCCCCCAAATAGGTGTTTTAGATAGCTCTGGGTGATTACTAAGTGCCCTGTAGCACAAGCTGACTCTTGTAGCTCCTTACTCTGCCGCCATCTTGCCAGTTGTCCCATGCTGCTTTTTACCACTGTAACTAAGTAATATGATTTAAAGTCTGGAAGTGAGAGTCCTCCAACTTCGTTCTTCCATTTTAAAATGTTTCTGGCTATTTGGGGCCCCTTACCCTTCCAAATAAGTTTGATAATTGGTTTTTACATTTCTTTAAAAAAAAAAAAAAGGCTGTTGGAATTTTTATCAGGATTGCATTGAATCTGTAAATCAATTTGGGTAGAAATGACATTTTAATGATATTTAATCTTCCAATCCATGAACATGGAATGTCCTTCCATTTATTTAGGTCTTCTTTGATTTCTCTTAGCAATGCACTGTAGTTTTCTGAGTACTGGTCCTTTAAGTCCTTGGTTAAGTTTATTCCTAAATATTTGATTCTTTTAGTCGCTATTTTAAATGGAATGTTTTTCCTGACTTCCTTCTCAGATTGCTCATTACTAGTTGTAGCCATTTGGCAATTTGATGTAATTATGAATTCCAAAAATATAATTGGATCATGCTTGTAAACTGATCTGTTAATCTGGGAATGATTAAGTTATGATTAGGGCATTGACTGGGCCACTGTCAGTAGGGCCTTGAGCCCCACCCCTTGGTGAGTGGGGGAATCAAATATAAAAGGCAAGGCAAAGGACAGAGGGAGCAGTTTTTGAGTTGCAGTTTTGATGTTGGAGTTTTGATGTTGGAGGGAAGGCCCCAGGATAGAGACGAGCCACTCACCTGAGAGTTCACAGCTGGTCTTGTGGAAAGAAGCAAAGCTTAGAGAGCCTAATAGTCTACAGCCGACCTTGTGGAGGAAACAGAGACACTGAGCCCAGAGAGAAATGCAGCCCCAGGAAGACAGGAACCCAAGAAGCCTGAACCCTGGCAAATGTCAGCAGCTATCTTGCTCCAACACGTAGCAACAGACTTTGGTGAGGGAAGAGACTTATGCTTTATGGACTGGTAACTGTGGACTTCTACCCCAAATAAATACCCTTTATAAAGACCAACCAATTTCTGGTATTTCGCATTAGCATCCCTTTGCCTGACTAATACAGAATTTGGTACTGAGGAGTGGGGAAGTGCTTTTGCAATTACCAAAATGTCGGAATGGTTTTATAAATGGGTAAGGGGTATTTTTTGGAGGAATTGTGAAATGCTTGATGGAAAAGGCCTAGATTGCTTTGAAGAAACTGTTAATAGCAATATGGATGCTAAAGAGACTTTTTATGATGCCTTAGAAGTAAATGATGAAACTATTATTGGAAACTAGAGGAAAGGCAATCCATGTTTTAAAGTTGCAGAGAGCTTAGCAAGATTAACTCCTGGTGTTATATGGAAGACAGAATTTTAAAATGGTGAACCTGAGCATTTAGCTGAAGTACTTTCCAAAGTAAACCCAGAGAATGTGGCTTGGCTTCTCCTTGCAGCTTATAGCAAAATACTAGTTGAGCGAAATACACTAAGGACTGAACTTTTGGGCACAAAGAAAACAGAAACTGATTCCAGAACTTCCAAGTTTCTGGAAATAAAATTCCCAGATGAAGTGCCCCATTTGAAGACTTAGCTAAACCTGGAACTTGTAAATCAGAATTGAAGATGCAGTTATCTAGGAAAGACTTGTGGAAAGTCTTACTGTCTGATGGCTTGGATCCCTGCTTCTTGCATGCTAAACCAACAAATTTTTTGAGATTGCTGTATGAACAAAACCACTGTCAGCTTGGACGAAAGAGAACATGGAAAGGAGAGATTGAAGGAGAATCAGCATTAAGAAGAAAACCATGGAAGCCGAGATCTGGACTTAAGACATCTCCTTGGGCCAAGAGAGGAGCCCCACTCATGTGTACAGAGAGGGTGAGTTTGCCCCAGCAGTTGAAGAGGGTGGATGTCCCCACCCAATGTTCAGGAAGAGTTTTGCTGCCCCAGGGTACAGGGAGGGTGGAGCACATTCCTCAAAGATTAGGGCAGTTAAGGTCAACACCCATAGGTCTGAGAGGGGTGTACCTGTCCCCCATGGATTAGAAAAGGCCAGGTGGTCAACCCATTGCTCTGAGAGGGTTGAACCTGTATGCCAAAGGTTATGGGGAATGTTGTCTTCACCTCACTGTACTAGGGGGACTAAGACTCTAACCCAAAGATTGGGTAAGGTGTGGCAGTCACCCCAACACTCTTGGAGGGTGAGGTCTGGAGCTTGGTCGACACCCAGATGCTTGATGAGGGTGGAACCAAGAAAATGGCCATTGGGCAAGCCTGTGGAAAGGATGGGTCCCTATGTGGCCCCAAGGAGAAGAAACCATCATCTTAAAAATGACTCTCAGACTTTGAAATCGAATGGAGGATGCCCTGCAGGTTTACTGAACTGTAGAGGACCCATGGCTCATGTTTAACATCCCAATTTCTCCTTATGGTAATGAAAATGGTTATTCTTTGCTTTTCCATTTGTGTATTGGAAGTGGGTAAATTGTTTTGTAAGTTTCAGAGGTCTATAGCAGACGGGATTTTGCCTGAAGACAAACTGTATTTCTTTAAATTGCCTATGATATGATTTTGTACTTGAATTGTTATTGATTTAAGTTTTTTTGAATAATGTAATGTATTTTTGGAATTCAGAAGGTGGAATGTAGCCATTTGGCAATTTGATGTAATTATGAATTCCAAAAATATAATTTTGGAATGCAAAATACCAATCTCTGGTATTTCGCATTAGCGCCCCTTTGCCTGACTAATAAGCTAGTACATAGAAACACTACTTATTTTTTGTGTATTAATCTTGTATCCTGCCATGCTGCTGAACTCATTTATTAGGTCTAGTAGCTTCTAGATTTGTCAGTTCTCTCTAAGTATAGGATCATATCGACTGTGAATAGCAAGAGTTTTACTTCTTCTTTCCAGTTTGGGCACCTTTTATTTCTTTTTCTTGCCTTACTGCTCTAGCTAGAAGCTCTAGTCCTATATTGAACAACAATGGTGACAATGGGCATTCTTCTCTTGCTCCTGATCTCAGTGGGAAAGCTTTGTCTTTCACCATTGAGTACAATGTTAGCTGTGGGTTTTTCACATATGTCCTTTATCACGTTGAGAGTTTCCTTCAATTCCTATCTTTTGGAGTGTTTTTATCAAGAAAGGATGCTGTTACCTCTAAGGCATACGAATATGTTCAAGTGTTCATGGGGTGTAGTCTCGGTGGGTGGAGACCCACACAATAACTGAAAGAATATTGAGATCCCATCCTGGAGAGTCCTGCTACATTCTCTAGTAGAATGGCAAGAGAATGTCCTGAGTGCATGGGCAGTGTCTAATGAAGAAATACAGTCCAATACACCAGGCCCTTGATATTGATTACTGTATTTATGAACATTTTCTTGTGAAATTGAAACTTAGTTTTGTATTATATATTGCCTAAGAGTTGCCTCCTAAAAGCCTCCTTATTGCTCAAATATGGACTCTCTCTAAACCAAACTCAGCATATAAACACACTACCTTCCATCCGGCATGGGACATGACTCCCGGGGATGAGCCTCCCTGGCACCAAGGGATTATTACCAAGCACCAACTAGCAATACAACTGCAAAAAGACTTTGACCAAAAGGAGGAAGTAGTAAATACAAATGAATTTTTTATGGCTAAGAGATTTCAAAGTGAGTTGAGAGGTCATTCCAGTGGTTACACTTATGCATGTCTCAGCAGGATTTCATTGACTGCCACAGTAAACAGTGCCTCACACTGTGGGGCTCCTAAGGGCTCTAGAGACATCTAGACACTATAAGCAGGGCAGACAAGGTCAGGAATTTGGCACCCTGTCAAGGGGCCTTACTTTGGAATTTATGCTCCCCAGTGTAACAGAGTTAGACTCATTTATAGTTTCCTTACACATAGCTCTTCTGCCCCTTTTATTTGAACCTATAACTACCACTATACTTGTTTAAATATATGTCCCAAAGACTTAAGTCTTTGGTCTATTCATGTGCAAGTTGAGCCCTGAATCTCAGCAGAGTTGCAACACCTACTCTCCAGTTCATTGGACTGACCCAGGACAACTAACAAGGAGATGATGTTGGACAGCGACCATCCCAAGGAATGGAGAGTGTCTGCAACTGCAAGCAAAATAGTTCCATCCATCTGCCCCATAGGATCTAAACTCCCTCTCACTTAGAAAAAGAGTGGGCATCACTATCCCAAAATCCTCAAGATTGGGGAAGGAACAATGGAATAAAGTAGACTTATTATTATTCTATTATAAATTTATTATTATTCCAGCAATGGAAGAACTTTTATCACTAATATAAAGGCAGTGGCCATCAGAGGTTCTGAGGGGAGGGAGAGGGAAGAATAGGTGCAAAATGGGGGCATTTTGGGGACATTGGAATTGTCCTGCATGGTATTTCAATGGTGGATACAGGCCATTATACATTTTTGTCATAACCTATAAAATTGTGCAGGGCAGAGTGTAAACTATAATGTAAACTATAGTCCATGGTTAGTAGCAATGCTTCAATATGTGTTCATCAATTGTAACAAGTGTACCACACTAATGAAAGATGTTAATGCGGGAAAATGTGGGAGGGGAAGGGCTGGGGTATATGGGAATCCCCTATAGTTTTTAGGTAATATATATGTAATCTAAAGCTTCTTTAAAAATAAAAAAAGTAAAAATTAAAAATAATAGAAGAAAGGTTGCTGTGTTTTGTCAAATGCCTTTTCTGCATCAATCAAGATGGTCATGTGATTTTTCTTCTATGATTTATTAATGTGGTGTATTACACTGATTGATGTTCTTGTGTTGAACCACCCTTGATTGTCTGGGATAAAACCCACTTGATCATGATGAATAATTCTTTAAATGTGTTGTTGGATTCAATTAGAGAGTATTTTGTTGAGGATTTTTGCGTCTATATTTATTAGGGAAATGGGTGTATAATTTTCTTTTTTCATTATATCTTTATCTGGCTTTGGTATTAGAGTGATATTGGTTTCATAGAATGAGTTTGGTAGCATTCCCTCTTGTTTAATTTTTTGGATGATTTGAGTAAGATTTGTATTAAATCTTCTTTGAATGCTTGGAAAAATTCACCTGTGAAACCATCTGGTCCAAGGCTTTTCATTTTGGGGAGGTTTTTGATGACTGTTTCAATCTCTTTATTTGTGATGTGTTTCTTGAGGTCTTCTATTTCTTCTAAGGTCAGTGTAGGTTGTTTGTATGTTCCTAGGAATTTGTCCATTTCATCTATGTTGTTTAGTTTGTTGGCATACAGTTGTTCATAGTATCATCTTATGATCTCTTTTATTTCTGTGGGGTCAGTAGTAATTTCCTTGCTTTCATTTCTGATTTTATTTATTTACATTTTCTCTCTTTTTTTATTTGCTAGTCTAGCTAATGGTTTGTCAATTTTGTTGATCTTCTCAAAAAACCAATTTTGGTTTTGTTAATTCTATCTATTGTTTTTGTTCTCTATTTCATTTATTTCTGCTCTGATCTTTATTTCATTCTTTCTGCTTGCTTTGGGATTAGTTTGCTGTTCTTTTTCTAGTTCCTTCAGTTGTGTAGTTAGGTCATTGATTTTAGCACTTTCTTATTTTTTAATGTAAGCATTGAGTGCTATAAATTTCCCTCTCAGCACTGTCTTAGCTGCAGCCTATAGTGTTTTGATGTTGTGTTCCCATTTTCATTTGTCTTGAGATATTTACTGACTTCTCTTGCAATTTCTTCCTTGACCCAATGATTATTTAAGAGTGTGCTGTTTTAAAAAGTATGTGTTGTTTACTTTCCATATACTTGTGAATTTTCTCTTTTATCTGCCTATTGTTGATTTCCAGCTTCATTCCATTATGCTCAGGGAAACTGCTTTGTACAATATCAATCTTTTTAAATTTATTGAGATCTGTTTTGTGACCCAAAATATAGTCTATCCTGAAGAAAGATCAGGAGTACTTGAGAAGAATGTATAGTCTGCTGTTTTGGGGTGCAATGTTCTATGTATGTAGGTTTAGTTCATTTATCATATTACTCAAACTTTCTTTATTGATTCCCTGTCCAGATGTTCTATCCAATGATGATAGTGGTGTACTGAAGTCTCCAACTATTATTGTAGAGATATCTATTTCTCCCTTCAGTTTTGCAAGTATTTGCCTCATGTATTTTGGGGCACCCTGATTATGTGTATATACACTTATGACTGTTATTTCTTCTTGATGAATTGCCCCATTTATTAATATATAATGTCCTTCCTTGTCTCTAATAATAACTTTCCTTTTAAAATCTATTTCATCTGATGTAAGTATAGCTACTCCCAGTTTTTGTTTGTTTGTTTGTTTTGATTACTGCATGTGTGGAATATCTTTTTCCAGCTTTTCACTTTCAACCCATTTGTATTCTTGGGTCTAAGATGAGTCTCTTGTAGACAGCATATAGATGGCTCATATTTTCTTATCCATTCTGTCAGTCGGCTCATATTTTCTTATCCATTCTGTCAGTCTGTGTCTTTTGATTGGGGAGTTTAATCTATTAACACTCAATGTTTTCACTTTAAAGGCAGTTCTTACTTCACCCATTTTGCTCTTTGGGTTTCATCTGTCATTTCTTAGTTTCATGACTCTTTTTACACTTTTAGTTACTTTTACTGATATAATCTTCATTTCTAGACTCTCTTCCAAGCCTCTCCTGTCTTTTCTTTTCAGGCTGTAGCACTTCCTTTATTTTTTTTTTTATTTTTTATTTTTTTAAAGATTTATTTATTTTTATTTTATTTATCCCCCCCTTGCTGCTTG
>JAQZBX010103254.1:0-11071 GCA_029593785.1 Cabassous unicinctus | reverse complement strand
TTTTTTCCCATGTGAATACATCAATTTCTTATGCAAATTTTAACTTAATAAAGTCAATACTCTTGTATTTAAAGATTTTCATAAATTATTTCTAATTTGAATCCATAGCAGCAAGTAAATATATTAATTAACTAATAAAGCATCTTTTCAACTGCTCATTTTAAAGGTATTCAATGCCTATGTATTAATGATATATTTTCTTGTAATTCAAAAACTCTTTGAGAGAACATTTTTTCTCTACTTATTGAAGAATCTCTGAAAAACGTAGAGACTCAGACACATGTGGCTAATAAAAACTGTTATTGAAAAGCTTCCCAATATCAATTATATTTATACTGACTCAGATTAAAATAAATTATTATTTAACATTACCTTTTCTGTGCTAAAAAAGCAGGACTGATAAAATAGAATGAATTAATTACTCATATAAGAATAAAATGATCATCATGACTAGTCAATTGAAATTTATTTTGGCTGAAAGAGGTAGTCTAGGGAGGTTAATGTTAATTGAAGGACACCTGGAGGGATAATCTAGAAAAGGAATAAGATATTGATTTCAGTGGTAGATGATGATTGTGGTTTATACAATGTACTCTATTACAAGGTGTTAAGAATATGGTGATACATGTGAAAAATAAAACTATGCAATTTATAGACTATCATTAACCATGATAATTTAATATTTTTGTGACAAACTCAAAGGAAGTACTATATTAATTCTACAGGTCAAAAAAAAGAATATGGGATTTACTTTTATCAGATGTGAATATAATAAAATAATTTTTTCATTTACTTCATTAACAAAGGAGACCTTGCTCATGTAATTTAACAATCTGTGCTCATTTACTCTTCTTTTTGAATGCTGAAAAAACTATTGATTTGTTTTTAGGATTAAATAAGATAAATGTGACTGGAAGGACTTTTTAAAATAATGCTTCCATAATTTGTTAAGCTATCTTTTGATCTTATTTTATTTTATGAAGTTGAAATAAAGTTTCTAAAAAAGGAAAACCATTTTTTCTTTCAGAAATAGTAGATATGGACTAATTTACCTTTTGTATTTTTCTTCAAGATATTACCAGAAATCTACTTATGTAAAAAGAAGTGTTGCACAGATATGTATCCAGGTAGATGCCATTTCATTAGCTGTTAGGGCCATATGTTACCAATGAACTAAGGAGATTAAATGCAAAAGAAATTATTTACCATGGAGATTTGAGCCAATTTATAATTCTATCTGCAAAGTCCTCAGAGGAAATGTCCCCTGTCTGCCTGTCTATTCCCTTAGGTAGGGCAAACACAATTATTCCAGTCATCCTTAAAATGCCCCAACTAAGCACGTCTGTTCTCCTTGAAACAAGCAATGAAAAATATCAGTCACATAATCATTCATTTTCCAGCCCTAGCTAACTCCAGCTGATAACTGGAAAACTGTAGTGGTGAAATTCCTGAACAGAATTTAACACCTGGTACCTTGGATACAGAATGAGTGGATTCCTTCCTGGTTTCACCACTTATTAGTGACTTCATATATGTTAATTAAGTTTATTTTCTTCGGTCCATCATCTGCAAAATGGGACTGATAACAGCATGCTTTTTTGTATTTTTTTTAGAGCATGCATTTTATAGTTTTTTGAAGATGAAGTAAATTGATTAATGCAAATCTGGTGGAACATTGAGGGTGTATACATGATTCAAAATGTTTCAAAATATGAGGGTGAAATTTAGAATTTTATGGATTGGTATAATGAAGAGTGTGAATTTATCCAGAATGTATAGTTTTATTTTTCCTGCTGGCATCATCAAATACACATATTATAATCCGGAATGAGGAGAAATATTTTATTAAAAGAATTATATGTGTAACTCAATCAATTCATTTACACTGAGTTCTCTCATTATGAAATAAGCAAACAAAATACATGTACATGCTTTATACATGTAAAGATATTTTCTTAACCTTTTTCATTTTAAAACAAGAATCATGATTGCTATTTGTTTGTAAATTTATGTAATTCTATACATTTCATTAAAGGTCTCTTACATTTTAATCCCAAAATGATCCCTGAATATTTTATCTTTATATAAGTGGAATGAGAGATGTAAAATAGTTCTGAGAATTGTGCTTGGTTACAGAATAAAGTCTCTGTGTTTTGGACTGGGGAGGTTAATATGGCACAGAGCTGACTGTAATGCCCAATTAACTACATGATATTAAACTAATTTTAACTTTCCTTGAGTGTCTCTCATATGATAGGCTGAGTAATAAGTATGTTATATACATATTTAAAAATCCTTGGCCCTCCCAATGTCCCTGTTAGGAAGGCACTATGAATAATACATGAATTTATCAAATAGTGACATTGCCTACTTTTACCCAGTGGGCAAGTAGTGGAGCCAAAATTTGTTCATATATATCTCAGGACAATGCCTATATACTTGTCAGCCATGTTTTAGAGACACAAGATATTTAATGTGTCATCAAAGTTTTGAGTTTAGCAGTTTTGTAATCTAATAAGAACATTTTAAAATCTGTTGTTAAAATACAGAGGAATTATCAATTGGAATGTGCTTCCACACACCCCAAGTTCATTATATCAATCTTATTATTATAAACCAGCTCATCTCTTCTTTCCCACCCGAACATGGTATTTAAAAACCACTAAACTATCTAGAAAACCAAAACAAAATATCAACATTATAGTTACTAAAGCAAAAGCAAAGCTTAAAAACACCTTTTTTCCAACTAAGTTGGCCTTTTTCTCAGTTAAATCCATCATTATGTAATTCGTAATAAACACCAATATTATCCTAAATAGAATTTGTGCAAATAATACTTTAGCAATTATTTGAGGAAATCTCAAGATTTTATATTTTTGTGTATGTGTTCTAAGGAAACTTTGGAGACAGAAAAGTTTTCCGTTGAACATTCTTTTACAATTAAATGTGAATAAATTCTTCTACAATTAGTACCACTTCTAACATAAGGATCTATATTCACATTTTAAGTAATCAATTGTCAGTTTCAAATATTTCCATCTGAGTCTCCTTCAGGAGCTGCATGAAACTGGGAAACTGGAAACTACATTTTGCAAACACCATTCTCAATATAGTTCATGCTTATCATCTATCAATGAGAGTGATTTAAACACAAATTTGAAGATTGGAGGAAAAGAAAATGAGTTATATTCTGAAGCAGAAAGATATGTGGAGAGTAGCAATACCAATATTAGCATTGATGCTTTTACTTCATTTATTGTGAAAATAAACAAAACATTTCACATTTTTAGGGTTCAGAATCCAAATGAAGCAATATAATTTGTTTTTTAAATACTTTCTATATTTGTATTTGGTAAAGATATGATTTATCACATTGAAAAATTCCCTAACTTACAAACTGAAAAAATAGACTAACAGGTGAAAAAAATGGAGATAAACTGCTTGAAATAATTCCCATTTTTCTTGTTTTTCATAAAATAAACTTTATTTTCATAGAAGTTTTAGATTACAGAAAAGTTACATGGAAAGTATGGAGGTTCATGTACACCCCACTACCTCCCCTTCCCATATTTTCCCCTATTAATAACATTTTACATCATATATTTGTTATAATTGATTAACAAATATTAAAATATTGCTGCAAACCAATGTTTATACTTTACAGTTTGCTTTACTCTTTGCACCACACAACTTTATAAGTTTTGACAAAAAGTTTAATGGACTGTATCCATCATTGCAATATCATGCAGAACAACTCCAATGCCTTAAAAGTATCCTATGTCCCACCTATTCTTCTCCCCTGCCAGAACCTTTACTAACCACTATCTTTATATCAAACTTACTATTTCTTCTGTTACAACAGTAATAACAAATCTGTTTGGTCCATGGTTTCATCCCTCCATATGTTTGTTCATTCCTCTATCTTGAGGGTTTGGTGATGGTGATGCCTGTTTCCTTCAAATTGAGAGGAGGCTTAGATCCTATGGGACAGATTGATGGATCTCTCTTGGTGCTTCATTCACTTCTATGTGCTTACCTTGACATAAAATATTAAAACACAATTTTTACCTAGTGAGCTGTGAAACAGGTATGTTGCTTAATTTAATTACTGAGTAAAATACCTCATTCACTCACTTCTATATACTTATGTTGAATTACAAACAATGTTAAAACACAAATTTACCTAGTGAATTGTGATACTGGTATACTGCTTAGTTTCCTTAACTGAAAAAAATACATGGTTCATTGACTTTTATGTACTTATCTTGACATACACACAATGTTAAAATGCAAGATTCATCTAGTGAACTGTGAAACCTGTATGTTGCTTAGTTTTATAACTAAGTAGAATATATGTTTCAATTGCTTCTATATACTTATCTCTCTTTATTTAACATTTTTCTTTATTTTATAAGAAGATTTAGATTATATAAATGTTACATCAAAAATATAGGGGATTCCCATATACTCCACACTTCCCAATATCACCCTGACTCCCATTAAATCTTAGCTTAATATGGTACATATATTACAATTGGTGAACACATATTGAAGCATTGCTGTTATCCATGATCTATAGTTTACATTATGGTTTCAATTCACTTTAAAATCTCATAGTCTTAAAAACACATTTGTATTTATCAATCCCCCTTTTGGTCAAGGTCTTTCTACAAAAGCGTCACTTATTGGCACTTGGTAGCAATCCCTCAATGCCAGGGTGTTTCATCGCTGGGAGTCATGTCCCATGCTGGGAGGAGAGCAGTGAGATTAAATGCTGAGTTTGGCTTAGAGAAAGGACATATTTGAGTAACCAGGTGTCTTTCAGGAGATAAGTCTTAGGAAATATAAACTGCTAGGCTAAGTTTCAGTTTCACAAGGTCAAGGATCATCAGTACAAGCATCAATATCAAGGGCTTGGCATATTGGTCTGTCCTTCTTTGCAAGACACTGCCTATGTACTCTAGAGATTGTTGCCACTCTATTAGAGAATGTAGCATGACTCCCCAGGATGGGGATTTAATATTTTTAAAGTTATTTTAAGGGTCTCTACCCACTGATGCAACACCCATGACCACATGAACACATTCATATTCTATAGAGGCATGCTCCCCATAAATTCCCTCACCAGTGACACCTTGCATTGGTAATCTTCCCCTGCCACAGTTGCAACCAATCTGGAATCCAAAACCTCCCCAAAACTAAGTTAATAATAATAATAATAAGAAGAAGAAGAAGAAGATTTTTCCTTTCATCATCATAAGATCTGTTATCTTTTATGTATATTGAAAATTTCTTCTGTATGCTTCTACCATTTCTTATTTTTCTCTTTATTTTCAAAGCAGCTTATGTTTCAGAAAGTCAAATAGAAAATATAAGGTATTCCCTCATATCTGAACCCTTCTCCTCTCACATTTTCCACTATCAACATCTTATATGAGAATGATACATTTGTTACAATTTATGTGCAAACATTGAAGCATTGGTACTAACCATGGCCAGTGAGGTTCCATTATGGTTTTCATTTTGCATGGTACACTTCTATAGATTTTGACAAAATGGAGAAAGACCTATATCTATCATTGCAAGGTCATGCAGAACAATTCCAATGCCTTAAAAATGCCCTGTGTTCCACCGATTCTTCCCTCCCCCTCTCCTCTGAAGCTATGGTAACCACTAGATTTCAAGTTTTGAAGAATAAGGTTCAGTTGCATAAATTAATATTGAGGGCTTGTCATACCAGTCTATTTCTTTTATAAGGTACTGCCTATGTGAGATTCTTGCCCCTCTATTTGAGAACATAGCAAGACACCCCAGAATGGGAGTTTAATATTTTGTTTTTTATTGCATGATTCTTCACACCCTGAGATAACACAAGATCTATGGCAAGATGAACACATTGCTATTCCACAGAAGCACACCTTTTTCCCACATATACTTTTCCTCATTCCCCCCACCACTGTTGCCCTGCAGCAGGTATTCTCCACTGTCATATTTGCAAAAACATATTTCCCACCAGTGTAGTTTCAACCAAAACCCTATAACTACCCAGAGATCTCTTGCTCCTTACATCAACACTCCCCCCAATTCCATGGATAGTGCAACACTCCCTCCCACATTGCTCATCCTCATATTCCAACACATTTGATTAACTTACTTCCCTGTATCACCATTACCCTCTTCCACTGCCAAACTTCCCCTTCCACGTAATCATACATTTTGCCCATATGGAGCATAGGAACAGCACCCTCTACTCCCACTCTGACTCCTGATAACCTATCTTCCAGACACTAGCTCTATGTGTCTGCTACATATAATTATTTCTGCGAGGTCATTCAATATTTGTCCTTTAGTGATTGGCTTACTTCATTCAACTTAAGGTCTGCAAGATTCATCCACGCTCTTATGTGTGCCAATATCTGATTCCTACTTAGATCTGAGTAATATTCCATTGTATGCATATACCACAATTTAATTATCTATTCATCTGTTGATGGACACTTGGGTTGCTTCCAACTTTGGCAATCGTGAATAATACCTAAATGAACATTGGTGTGCATGTATCTGTTCATGTCATATTCATCCACTGCACAACTATCACTTCTGCTTTATCATAGATTTTGCACATGTGGGCATTGGTTCACAACGTTCTTGTCCCTTTTGGTCTCCTGTAAACCTATATTCCAGACTTCTGTTACGTGAATCTGCTCAAATTGCTTAATTCATATCAGTGAGGTCATGTAATATTTGTTCTTCATTGCCTGGTTTGCTTCACTCAACACAAGGTCTTCAAGATTCATCAATTATTATCCTGTGTGTTAATACTGCATTCATTCTTATAGCTGAATAATATACCATTGTATGTATGTACCACAATTTGTTTATCCATTCATCTGTTGATGATATTTGGGTTGGTTCCAGCTTTTGGGAATAGTGAATAATGTCCCTATGAACATTAGTATGCACACATCTCTCCATGTCCCAGCTTTCATTTCTTCTGAGTATATAACCAGCAGTGGGATTACTGGAAAATATAGCAGTTCTGTAGTTAACTTCCTGAGGAAGAGCCAAACTGCCCTCCACAATGGCTGCATCATTCTACATTCCCAAAAGCAGTGAATAAGGGTTTTCATTCCTCCACACCTTCTGCAGCTTTTGCAGTTCTTGATTGTTTAATAGCCGCTATTCTAATGAGTGTAAGATGATTTCTTATTGTAATTTTGATTTGTATTTCCTTGATAGCTTGAGATGTTGAGAATCTTTTCATGTGATTTTTAGCTATTTGTAGTTCTTCTTTAGAAAACTGTCTATTCAAATCACTTGCCCATTTTTCAAATGAGTTATTTGTCTTTCTATTGTTGAGGTGTAAGATTTCTTTTTATATGCTGGATATAAAGCTCCAATCAGATATTTTACCAATTATTTTCTCACAGTGAATAAGCTGCCTTTTCACTTTCTTGAAAAAGTTCTTAGAGGTGGAAAAGTTTTTAATTTTGAGGAGGTCTTATTTATATTTTTTCTTTTGTTGCTCTTGCTGTGGGTTTAAAGTTCATGAAACCATTTCCCAATGCTAGATCCTGTAGCTACTTCCCTGCATTATCTTCCACAATCTTCATGGTCTTGGGTTTTATATTTAAATCTTTGATCCATCTTGAGTTAACTTTTGTATAAGGTGTGAGATGTTGTTCTTCTATCATTCTTTTGTACATGGATATCTAGTTCTCTAAGAACCAGTTGCTGAACAGGCCATTCTCTCCCACAAATACCAATAGAATGTGCTTGATGGCCTTGTTGAATATTAGTTGACTGTTTATTTGAGGATCTGAATCAGAACTCTCAATTTAGTTCAATTGGTTAGCATATTTATCCTTGTGTCAATACCATGAAGTTTTGTTTTAAATTTTTTTAAAAATTTTAAAAGATATTTAGAAAGCATAAGTGTTACACAAAAATTATAGCAATTCCTATATGCCCCACTCCCCACACTTCCCACACCCTCCAATATAAACATCCTTTAGTGGTGTGGCACATTCACTGCAAATGATAAACATATCTTGGGTCATTGTCCACAGTTCACATTGCAGTCTACAGTCTCTCCCACACATTTCTGCATGTTATATGATGATATAAAATGGCTTACATCTTTCATTGCAACATCATTGAGCATGATTCCCTCATCCCAAAAAAGTCCCCATATTACAACTGTTTTTCCCTCCCCCTGCCCCCAAAGACTCCAGTGGCCACTGGCTCCACATCAATATTGTAATTTCTTCCATTGCTTGACTCACAATATCTCTATAGTAGAATACCAATAAGTCCACTCTAGTCCACAACTCTTCCCCCCATCCTGAAGAGTCTGGGATGTTTATGTATACTCCACTTCCAATTGAGAGGGGGCTTATATCACATGGGGAGTATGGATGGGATTGTCCTGCCTGCAGTTGCAGACTCTCTTCATTCCCCACCAGTTGTCCTGGGTGTGTCCAATGAGCTGTAGAGTAGGAGTTGCTGCTCCACCTAGGTTCTGGTCCCAGCTGGCACATGGTTATTCCAAAATCTCAAGTGTCTGGACGTACATGTACAAACTCCCACACCAAGTATAGGTTTGACTAGAAGGGACAGATGAGCCATGTGCAGGAAAGACATAGTTGAGTCCTGTTGCGTCACTCTCAGAAGCACAAAGTCCATAGTAGGACCAACTGGGAAGGGACCAACTCTGGAGCTACCCACTCTGAAATAGGATCTGGTGTCTCCAGAGTCCTCAGGAGCCCCACTTTTTGGGGTGATATCCACTTTGGAATTCTATGAGAACCTACTGAGATGTGCATAAGCATTACCTCTGGGATGACCTCCCAACATATTTTGAAGTTTCTTAGCCATATAAACTCATTTGTCTTTACCTTTTTCCCCTTTAATTCAAGGATATTTTCTGGTCACATTGCTAGTTGGCTCTTGGCAGCAATCCCTCAGTGCCTGGGAGGCCATTCCCGGGAAGTCATGTCCCATGCTGGGAGGAATGTAATGCATTCATATGCTGAGTTTAGCTTAGAGAGAGGCCACATTTGATCAACTAGGAGGCTCTTAGGAGGCAACCCTTAAGCACCCCATATCAAGAGGTTAAGTTTCAATTTCAAGAGCAAAGATTCATAAGGCTAGTCATCAATATCAAGGGCCCATGAGTGGATCATCCTCCTTCACCAATCACTGCCCCTGCACTTGGGGGACTATGGCTGCTCCCTTAGAGAATGTGGCAGAGCTCTCCAGGATAGGAATTAAGTATTCTCTCATTTATAGAGTGATTCTGCACCCACTGTGACAATGTCTCCTGAACATTTGAACATTTTAAAAACCTTATATTTAGGCTCATGTGAACTTCCTCCCTTTCATCCCCCATCCCTGACACCCCACACCAATGATCCTACCCCAACCCGGGTATAACCCATCAGAGATCCAAAGCTTCTTCAAAGATGAAGCCATTAAAATAGCTGAATACAATTAATAGGAAAATGAAATAATAATGATAAGTTTAAGTATAAGAGATAAAATACATAAAATTTAAAAAAATAAAATTTTAAAAATTGGCATATTAAAAAATGAAAAATGAAAAAAGTTTTTTTTCATTTTTTGCTTTTCATCACTGCATTATCTAGTGTTCAGTCTGTACCATGACACCTTCCCCCTTTCATTCCTCAATGTCTTCATTATTTTTCATTTTGTTTTCAAAGAAGTTTTATGTAACAATAAAGTCACACACAGAATAAAGGAGACTCTCATATATCCAACATCCACCCCCTTTCCTGCCCTCCATATTAATGCCTTTTTATATGTGGATAGTAGCATTATTATAAGTGGTAGACAAATAGTGAAACATAGCTACTAAACATTTACAATGGTCTACACTATGGTTTACATTTTAGGCTGTACACTTTTATAAATTTTGATAATATTTTCCATGCCCTGTGTCCATCACTGTATGGTAATGAAGAACTTTTCCACTGACCACTGAATACCCCCTGTTTGATCTATTATATTCCTCCCACCATAATCCCCTGGGCCCACGATGACCCCCTGGCTTGACTTGTTGGATGACAAGTTTCATAGTTACATGCAACAAGAGGACTTGACACACTGATTTATCCCCCACATTAGGAAATGCCCTTGCTCTTGAGAGACTCCTGCTGTCTATTTCTGAACAAATTGGTCCTCTCAAAGGTGGGAGTCCAACTCCTTCCTACTCATTATGTGGGTCTCCACCTACTGATACAACACATTATAACAGAATGGACACTCACTGTCCATTCTGGGCCTGCTCCAGGTGTGCCCTCTCCCGAATTCTCCCCCAAACAACACCCTAAATCAGTGACTCTTCCTTGCCATATTGCAATAAGAGCTTTCCCACCTCTGTACTTTTGAATTGATACCCACAAATCCCAAGTGTTTACCTGGTCCTTCTCCCAACACTACTCTCAGTGTCTTGAACCTTCTTACCTACCCTTTCCAATCTACCCAACTGTCAACCCTGCACCACCCAACCCAATATTATCACTACCATCTTTTCCTATCCCTTCAATACACTGCTACACTCTATCACGTTCCCATAGATTACGTCTGTATGGGTGATGTCTCACAAACCTTCTCTTCTCTTTTTATTTCTTGTAAACCTATCTTACAGACAATAGCTCTCTGAGGCTGCTCAATTTCCTTAATTTATATCAGTGAGGTCATGTATTCTTCATCTTTCAATACCTGGCTTGCTTCACTCAACCTAAGGTCTTCAAGATTAATCCATGTTATCCTGTGTGTTAACACTTTATTCCTTCTTACAGCTGAGTAATATTCCATTGTATGTATATGCCACATTTTGTTTATCCATTCATCTGTTGATGGGCACCTGGGTTGATTCCAACTTTTGGCAAGAGTGAACAATGCTTCTATGAACCTTGGTGTGCATATATCTGTTCGTGGCTTTGCTTTCATTTCTTCAGGGTATATACCTAGCAGTGGAATTGCTGGATCATATGGAAGTTTTATACTTAGTTTTTGAGGAACCCCCAAACTGTCCTCCATAGTGGCT
>JAQZBX010103253.1:0-11072 GCA_029593785.1 Cabassous unicinctus | reverse complement strand
GTTATTTTATATTTCAAGCACTGTAATTAGGGTCACAAAGATTTAGGATTTTTATGACAATTGAATAATTGTCCCCATTATCAATTTGGAATGAAGTTATTTAACCTTGACAATATTCTTTCTCTGAAATTTTCATTCATGGTTATTAAAGTAGTATCTCTAGCTTTATTTTCACTGGTGTTGGCATTACCTATCTTTATCCATCCTTTCATTTCTAAACTTTATTTTTGTTTTTAACATCCATTTTCTGTATGCAACGTATAGCTTATTTTATACTCTCGGACATTTTCTTCCTTTTAATTGAATTGTTAAGACTATTTCATTTAACATAATTATTAATATAATTGGGCTTAAGGTTATCATCTTGTTATTTGTTTATTATGCATCTTATTTATTTTTCTTTTTTCATCCTTATCTGCATTCTCTTGGATTAATTGAGTATTTTTATGATTCTTATTTTCTTTATTGGCTTATTATTTATAACTCTTTTTTTGTTGTTATTTTAGTGGTTGCTTTAGTGCTTACAGTGTACAACTTTAACTTAGCACTTTCAAGTGATAGTATACTACATCATGGGTAATATAATAACCATGCAGTTGTATACTTCCATGTCTCTCTATCTTGTCTATTTATTATTGTTATATATTTTACTTCTACATATATCAGAAAGATGACAAAGTAGTGTTATAATATTTAGCAAGCTCTGTGAACTTTGGGTAGTTATTTAAACCCTAGAAACTTTTAATATTTTCACTTGTGTAATGGAAGTGGAAATGCCATTTTAAAGAATTAACTGAGATAATGCACTTAAAATGATTAATGGAGTGAGTGATAAAAGTATGTTTTCCAAAAATATTTACAAATATTATCATGTTTATTTTCTTAATCTTAAGTATTCAGACACAGATGAAATGTAATAATACATTGATGCCAAGTCTTATATGACTATATGTGATGTATAGATTCTCATTCATTAATGTGAGGTCAATGGAATTTTTAATGTGACTGGTTCTCACTGCATTCACCTTGTAAGCTCTGCAATTACTCAGGAGAAACTTCTGCTAATAATCAGAATAAAAGTCTGTATTTTTGGGTTTTTTTGTTTGTTAGTTTTCCTTATTTATTTATTTTTTGGTTCTTGACTTCCTTTAACTCTTGAATACCTTTTCAGCCAAAAGCATGGGGTCTTTTATGCTCTACCAATAGTCCACAAGTTCAGCAATGACAATTCAGTGGTTTGGGGTGTGGCTAAAGATACAGGAGAACAATAGTGCAGTTGTTATCTTAAATAAGTTGACTTAATTGTTAACTGACCCTATGAATATATTTGTTTTTGTTAATAACAATTGTTCAGAATCTCTTCTGATTTTCTTTGTCCTTCTCCTTCCTAGAAAAAGTCCTCTCTAGCTCTCATTCAGTGGTCCTTTAGATCTACACAAGATTCCGTCTTGCTCTTCAGAAGAGGAGATTAGGCAGTGTTGGCAGAATTTCCTGAACTTCTCTGGGTTGGAAGCACAGCTCTGATCTCTGAAGACATATGTCCACAGCCTGGCTAATGCAAAAGTGGAAAGTAAATTTACAGCCCAGGGAGATTTTGGAATGTAAATATGGACAACTGGTTAGTGTTATTTGACAAGGATATTTTAAGAAATTCTACTGGGAATAGATTCTTATAGCTTTCTTTATAACTCATAAAATTTTGCATTTTCTAATCTTACTTTAATTTTGCTTCCCCAGTGCAAATTTCTTTCAGGTGTAGGTCTAAAAGAGTTGACTCCTAGGTCACATATGTGAATGTTCTTCTTCAGACATTTTTTAAAGTTCTTCTTTATTTTGGGGTATGAGCAGCGGTCAGGGAGTTGTATAAGCATATTGATCTAGATTTGTTTGAATATCTAGACTATGCTCTTATATTTAATATCAGGTTTAAATCCTATTGGTAGATTAACAGACTGTGTGAGTGATGGGTAATTCTGTGCCTAGGACATTTTCGTGAGCAAAAACAATAAGTGGAATACCATCCAGAATTAATGTGCAGGTAATCAGCCTTATTATCTTTTATTTAGCATTTGTTATGGTAATTTAAGGCAGTAGATTAAAATGTGGCATATCACAATTTAGGAAATAGTAAAAACATTGTTTACAATGTTTTACTATGCCTAATATGAACAGATTTTGACTTTAAAAAAATTCCAGAGTGACATTGCCTCAAAATTTGGAGAAATTCCCATTTTTCAAAAGATGATTTTTCTAAAATTATGTACATTTATCAGAATCAGGTAAGTTAACTTTATATTAAAGTACATTTTGGTGTCAACAGTGAAAATGTGATTATTTATTGATAGCCTTCACTGACATATGAGAATCCAGTTGTACAATGTTGATGGAAAATGACATAAAATTCCTCTTCCCAGAGACAAGTAGTGGGCACACCATTTGCTGATCACAGCCTTTTGATTAATGACTTCAGATTGCTGGATGCCCAGCCATTATTCCAATCTTCCCCAGACAAAGGCAGCAGCAGAGACTTAAAGACACTGAGATTCTTCAAGGCTGTGAGAGACAACTGAAGGGCTGCAATTGCTAGGCAGGTCAAGAAAGCTCAGCTTTGGGGGGTTATGGAAGGAAGTTCATGGAGCCTTCCTGATCCCCTCTATAAGGTAATTTGGAGCCTGTCTGTGCTCCCTTTGTGGGTCCCTAACTCTGTTTCTTCTGGGAAAGACCGACTTGGAAAATTCCTTTCTGGTGTGTCCCCCTTGCCATAATTTGCCTTCCAAGCAAAAGCAACTTGAGACAATTAAACAAGTATAAAAAATAGAGGTAAACAGCTAGGGCAAAGGCCTGCCTCCCTTAAATACCCAGGAGAAAAAGGGTTTTATCCTGGGAATCAGAGGGCTTATTCAAACTTCTGTAAAAAGGAGACCTACGAAACAAGTAGCAGGCACAAGCCCAGGACAAAACTCAGGCCCAGAAAAGAAATTGAGGTCCCTGAACACTGTATTCACCTTGAACTGACCTTCCTGATAGGAGGGCTGAAGCTTAAGAAACGCTCTGTTTTATCACCAGGTGGTTACAAAATCAAGAAACCTACATCTCAAAAATAAATCCTAGACCTAACATTTTAGAATATTAAACTGTACAGTGTGTAATAAGAATACAAGACAAACAAACAGGAAATGATGGCACATCCATAGGAAGAAGTTAAAAATACAGAAAAATAAAGAAAAATAAAAGAAAGTGGACATACCAAACAAAGCCTTAACAAATGTGGTCTTAAAAAAGTACAAGTAAATCTAAGACATTCCAGAGACAGAACTAAAGATATCAGGAAAACAATGAATGAACAATATTAAAGAATTAGAAAAGAGATAGAAAATTTTAAAAGGAACCAACCAGTAAGAATGGAGTTGAAGATCACAACAACTGTATTGAAAAATACCCAGGAGGCCTTTAAGAGTAGATTGTTGCTGGCATAGGAAAAAATCAGTGAACTTGAAGAGAAGATATTTGAAATGAGTCAGGCTGGGGAGTAGAAAGAAAAAAGATATATTAAAAGCAAAAATAGCCTAGGGCAGCTATGATACACCATCTATCACACCAATATATATATTATAGGACTCTTAGACAAAGAAGAAAGAGAGAAAGACAGAAAAAATAGTCAGAGAAGTAATGATAGACAATTTCCCAAATTTAGTGAAAAGCATAAATGTGTACATCCAAGAAGTTCAGAGAACACCAAACAAGATAAACATGAAGAAAAATATATCGTGTCATATAGTGATTATATTATCTAATGCAAAGAAAAAAGAGAGTTCTGAAAGCTGCAAGAGAAGAGCAACATGTTGTTTACAAGGGAGTCACAGTTAGATTGAGTGACAATTTCTCATCAGAAATGATAGAGAAAGAAGGCTGTGGGTTGAAATACTTAAAGTCTTGAATGAAAACACCTGTCAAACAAGAATTTTATATCCAGTGAGCCTATCTTTCAAAATGAGGGAAAGATTAAATCATTTCCAGATAAACAAAAGCTGAGGAAGTTCATCACCACTAGACCTGCCCTATGAGCAAAGCTAAAGGGAGTTCTTCAGACTGAAAGGAGAGGACACTAAACAGTATAACTATGAAGGTAATTGTAAATGTCAGTAATTATGTGTTGTATTTTCTGGTATGTAACTTCACTTCTTACTTCTTACAGGTGATAAAATGCAAGTGCATAAAATGTAATGATAGATCTGTGCTTTTGGACATAACATGTAAAAAGTTATAAGTGATAATGAGTAGAAAAAAAGGTGGGGTATTTAGAGATATATGGCAAGTATATGTGTATGCTATTGACACAAGTTGGTATCAAACCAAATATTGCTATTTATTTAGGAGTTCATATTTTAACTCTATTATAGCCACATTGAAAATATATGATAAATATATCCAGATAGTAAAGTGAAGACACTCAATATGGTCTAACACAAAAATCAAATAAATATAAAAGTAGGTATTAATGGAAGAAGTAGGGACAAAAAAATCATAAGACTTACAAAGGCTAAATTAAAAAAGAGCAGAAGAAAGTCCTGAATTATCAGTAGTAAATTTAAATGTAAATTTATAAAATTTCCTAGTAAAAAGGCAGATAGGCAGAATGAATAAAAGCAATGCAAATATATGCTGTCTGCAAGAAACCAGCTTATATTAAAAAATAACAGTATGTTGAAAGTGAAAGGATAGGAAAAAACATTCATACCATGCAAGAAGTAAGCAAGAGTTAGCTGGGTAGCTAAACTAATAAAAGCTAAATTAGACTTTAAATAAAAAACAGTTACAGGGGACAAAGAAGGATATTTTATACATATAAAAGGGTTAATCCCACAAGGAGATGAAAAAATTACAAATGTATTTGCACCTCATAGTAGAGACCCAAAATATTTGAAGCAAATACTCACAGATTTGAAGGGAAAAATTGATTAATCTACATTAATATAGGAGACTTTAATACATCACTCTCAATAATGGATAGAACATCTAGTCAGAAGGTCAATAAATTAGTACAAGTTTCAGGCAATACTCTAAACCAACTGGACCTAACAAACATATACAGAAACCTTAACCAAAAAACAAAAAATATACATCTTCTCAAGTTCACACGAAACATTCTCCTGGATAGATCACAAAACAAGTCCCAGTAAATTTTTAAAAAAATGTTGAAATCATACAATGTATCTTCTTTGACCACAACAGAATGAAACTAAAAATCAATAATAGAAGGAAAAATGGAAAGTTCACAAATATGTGGAAATTGAACAATATACTCTAAGCAATCAAATGATTAAAGAGGAAATCACAAGGGAACTTAGGAAATATCTTGAGGTGAATGAAAATGAAAATACAATATACCAAAACATATGGGTCACAGCAAGGCCAGCGCTGGAAGACAAATTTATAACTCTAAATGCTTACATTAAAAATGAAGAAACACTTCAAATCAGAGACATAACCTCAAAACTAGAAAAAATATAAAAAGAAAATCAGTTAAACACAAAGACACCAGAAGGAAGGAAATAACAAAGATAAACGCAGAAATAAATGAAATAGAGAACAAAAAACAATAGGGAGAATCAACAAAATCAAAATTTGGTTCTTTGAAAAGATCAATGCAATTGGTAAACCTTTACCTACACAGACAAAGAAAAAGAGAATATACAAATAAAATTAGAAATGAAAATGGGACATTATTATGGACCATGCTGAAATAAAAAGGACTATAAGAGAATACTTTGAACAACTGTAATCCAATAAATTATATAACTACCTAATCATACATAATTACATAATTTATTAATACATATTAATAAATTATTAATTATAAATTAAAATTTTATGGATATATAAAATTATATGTTAGTAATTTATTAATAAATTATATATAAATTATTTATTAATAGATTAAATAATAAATTGCATATATAAATTTATATATAATTATATATAAATTTTATGATGGACAAATTCTTTGAAACACACAAACTACCCATACTGACTCAAGAAGAAATAAACTATCTCAACAAACCAATTAATAATAAAGACATTGAATCAGTAATCAAAAACCTCCCAACAAAGAAAATCCCAGGACCAGATGCCTTCACAGGGGAATTTTAGCAAACATTCCAATTAAATTCAAATCTGCTCAAACTCTTCCAAAAAATGAAGAGGAGGGAACACTCCCTAACTCATTTTATGAGGCCCACATCACTCTCAAGGCAAAGCCAGACAAAGTTACTACAAGAAAAGAAAATTACAAATCAATATCTCTTATGAATATAGATGGAAAAATCCTCAACAAAATGCTAGCAAATTGAATCCAATGGCACACTGAAAGACTTAAACTACCACGATCAAGTGGGATTTATCCGTGGTATGCAAAAGTGGTTTAACATAGGAAAGTGAATTAATGTAATAAACCACATTATTAGAATGCAGGGAAAAAACACATGATCACCCCTTCATGAAAAAAACGCTTAGAAAATTAGGAATAGAAGAAAGTTTCCTCAAAATAATAAAGGGCATATATGAAAAGCCCAAAGCCACATCCTATTTAATTGTGAAAGACTGAAAGCTTTCCTTCTAAGATCAGGAAAAAGAATTTATTTCAGTTCTAACTGCAATTCAGGTAACAACCCAATTTGTGTCCCATCGTGGGGCTTCCAGGCAAGGATTTTTAAAGAAAAAGAAGATTATTTGAGTTGTTTGTAAGGCATTATAATTGGTGGATATTTGGGGCTTTCCAAATGTTCTTCAACTTAAATAGTTTCCTGATTTCTTTACATTGTAGTTGTTCAAGGCATCCAGATGTCTTCAGAAACGTTGTTTTGGGGTTTGCATCCTTGTCAGATTGTGATAGCTGGCCAAAATGTGCAAAATAGGAACTTCCTGAATGGTCTACAGATTCCATTTTAAATCTCTTAGCGATAGTAATTCCATTTTGTTTTATCTCTTTTCTCAGTTCTTAAGTCATTCTACTAACTAGAGTCACTTAGTAATAATTATTTTTAAAATTCATCTCTGTTTCAATGTATGTATATAAAAAGAATGCAATATATAACCTTCTTAAATGAGGTATCATTTTCAATTCTAATTTTAAATAAATTTAAATAAATGAGAAAAAGTTTTTAAATTTTGTTGAGGTTCTATAACTTATGGACAATTTCAAGGAAGAGACCTGTTTTCTTTGTGTTGAAAATGGAGAATAGAAAGTCTAAGGAATTGCAGACATGATATGACCAAATTGAGACTTTCCTATTTTAATGTACTCAACGATAATGAAAAGGGAATTAGTATTTTAGTATATTATACAAGATGTTTTAAAGCCATGCCTTTTTACCACCTAATTTTACTAATATTACTTCAGAAATATGGGTAAAAAAGGTGGAAAATGATGGACTTTAGTTTACACACATATTTGGTTCAAAAACTTCTGTATTAAAAATGTTGTCTATTGGGCTGAGATATGGCTGATATAGCTAAGCTAGGAATAAGGTGGAAAGCCCACCTTGAGCTTAACGAATTCCTAACTGGTGGGGAAAACAGCACTCAGAAGAGAAACAATTTTGTAGTAGATTTCCATTGCCTTTGTGGAAGTCCTGTCCTGATCATACATAAAATAATATAACCAAATATATGAATAAGTAATATAACAGATAAGAGCTATTTGGTTCCTGACCACAATATTTGTCTATGGTTATGTTGTATAAAATCATTTTATTAACTTTGGTGCCAATAATTTATTCTAGTGTAATACATAAATTGTGCAGAACTCAAAGTGGTAGTGCATTTCAATTAGTTTTTTTTTTCCCTTTACTATGTGTGCCATTACTTTAATGATTGTCAAGTTTACATTAAATACAACCTAACACTAAAATGCAATTAGGAGAGATAAATAACTTTTTAAATTATTTTTAAAAATGTCAGACTTTGACAAAAATTCATTCTTTTGCTGAATGTATTTAAACTATTTTGTATCTTGTAACAGTAAGATTGATATCCCAAGTTCAGTACACAGCCACCTTCTTTTCCTCAAATTCAAGGAATGTTACCCACTCTGCAAATCAAGCAGATTGCCATTTAGGTGCATTTTTAAAAATGCAATTGAAGTTCTTGATCACATGCATGCAGAAAATTCAGAAAAGTGATCCATATTATGGTGGAGAAGGGATAAGACATAATTGAAAACTCCACTATTATTAAAGAACACAATTGGAAATTATCAATAAAAATAAATTCCTGCATTGAGCTTAATAAATTTGCATTATTACTTAAATATTATAAATAACAGTCATAGGGCATTTTCCATTTTGAAAATAGTAATACTTAAATCATAATATTTTTAAATCTGAATAAAATGCCTTTTTAGTATCATCAATGTAATAGAATATTTAAAAGCATTAAAAATATTAGAGAATTTAACTGTGATTCCTAAGAATAAATTTAATAAATATTAATTATACACTTAATTCTGTGATGTGTTGAAACTTTTTAAATAATTGTGATCATACTATAAGGGATCCTTATCGACTGTACTATAACTGGTCCATATACCCGGTCATGTGATTTTTTTCAACCACTTAACTATTTGTGCATAGCATATAATAAATTCAAAATACAGAACATCAGAGAAACATATCAGAATTTATCGTCATGGCACCATGATGGAAATATAATTTGCTTTCTGCTTTTCTTGTTTTTTATGTTGCCCTTTTGGTGGGAAACTTCCTGGTTTTTTCAGCAACCAATGTACTTTTCCTCAACCATTTATCTTCTATGGACATCAACTACCCGCTGTGTGACACTCTGTAATGCTTGGGGAATTTGATGTAATTATGAATTCCAAAAATATAATTGGATCATGCTTGTAATCTGATCTGTTAATCTGGGCATGATTCAGTTATGATTAGGGCGTTGACTGGGCGACATCAGTAGGGTGTTGAGCCCCACCCCTTGGTGGGTGGGGAATCGAATATAAAAGGCAAGGCAAAGGACAGAAGTAGCAGTCTTTTGAGAAGCAGTTTTGATGTTGGAAAGAAGGCCCCAGGAGAAGAGAAGCAAGCCATTTGCCTGATCGTCTACAGCTGACCTTGTGGAGGAAACAGGAGATAAGCCCAGGGAGAAACGCATCCCTGGGAAGAGAGGAGCCCCAGAAGCCTGAACCCTGGCAAACGCTGGCAGCTGTCTTGCTCTAACACGTGGCAATGGACTGTGGTGAGAGAAGAAACATAACGCTTTATGGCTGGTATCTGTGCACTTTTACCCCAAATAAATACCCTTTGTAAAGACCAACCCATTTCTGGTATTTCACATTAGCACCCCTTTGGCTGACTAATACACACTCATACTGATTATTTACCAGCTAATGGAGAAAAAGTCATCACTTTGATAATTTCACGCTTTCCATGCATTTCTTTGGAATGACTGAAATCATCATCATCATAATTGTGGCTTTTGATTGTTGTGTTGGCATCTGCAACCTCTCTGCTACGTGATATCCAGGAACAGGACAAGATGAAATCTCCTAGTGATAACTGCTTGGGGGAAGCAGGGCTGTCAATTCCTCCTCCCAGTTTTCTGTCATTTTTGGCTTTCTTCTGTGGCCCCAATGAAATCAATCACTACTACTGTGCAATTTTCCCTTTAATGAATGTTTCCTGTAATTATACCTACATCACTGGTTTCCTTGTGGCTGTTTTAATAGCATTTATCCTCTTGTTTGGGTCACATGTCATTACATTATTCACCTAAAGAAATCACTCAGCTGAGGGAAGATGCAAAGCCCTCTCTACATTTGGGTCGCATATCACTGGGGTAGCATTACTTTTGGGGGCCATTAATCTTTGCTTAACTTAGACCTCATACAACCTTCCCTGAGGATAAAGTATTTGTGCTATTTCATACCATCATTATTTCTATATTTAATTCTTATCTATGTATTGAGAAGTCAGAGATGAGAAAGGGCATGAAAAATATTTGGTGTTAAAAGATATTTTCAGAAGAAAAACACAATTGATTTGTCCTGCTCAATATGCTAAATAACTTTATGTAAGAGTAAATTGGACTTGGAAAACTAAGTTCTATCAGTTGTCAGAAAATTGAAACCAACTGCCTAATTTCATAAATGTCAGAAAGGGTAGGGTGGAGAATTAAAAGTCATGAGACAATTTCCCATGTAAGAGTGAATTGCATAAGATACTTTTCATAGTATAAATACATGAAAAATGTAAGGTGACTGTGTCTTATAGTCTTATAGGTGAGGGTGAACATGAACTTTAATAATTATTTGTAAGTGAAACTTATACTTGTATATCACTCAACATTTTGACATTTTGTAGAAAATGGAGGAGAGTAAAAGTGGTCTTCAGAAACTTAAAAACATATAATATTGAGCTTCATTTGCTTATTGTATATTTGATGAAATCATGAATGATGACCCCTTAAAGAAATTATGTCAAGAAGAATTCCACATAGAATAGAATATGGTTTAAATTGTGAAGGACACATGGTCTTCTCACTACCTTAAAGTGTTATAGGGACAGACAAAGATTTGAAAAGCTTGGTGGCTTTTTATATTTCTGTTACAATGTTTATTGAATCATATATAGTCATAATGTAGAAAAACAAGATGAGAAAATTCATGACGTATATCCATTTCCCATAAACCTCCACTTGATGAAAGTTACACAACTCTGTGTTGGAGAAGAAATTCCACACCTCAGCTTATCTTGATATATAAATAGTAGGAGTGAATTGATTCATCTTCCTAATAGACAGGAAATAGGCCAGGGGAAGTTTTTAAAAACTTTGTAAACATGTTTTTAAAAACATGTTTTTAATAAAGTTTCTTTAGCATCAATTTGTATATATTTATTTCATATTTTATAAGAGAAAAGTAACAAAACAATTATATATTGTATTAAAATATATAACACCACGGTGCATGGATAAAACACATCATTTGTAGATATTGGGAAGAGTAGATTTCTAGAAAAGATTTCCTAAGAGAGCTAGAAGGAAACTTAAGAAAATATTTTTTA
>JAQZBX010103252.1:0-11072 GCA_029593785.1 Cabassous unicinctus | reverse complement strand
CTAGCAAAATAATCTTGTGCTTACCCCTTTTACTATTTTTTTAAATAAACTTTATTTTCGAGCAGTTCTGGGTTTACAGAAAAATTGTGGAGAAAGTACAGAGCTCCCACATAACCACACACACACATGCATATAGTCTGTCCTATTATTAACATCTTGCATTAGTGTAGTGTGTTACAACTGGTGGGCCAATATTGATACATTTAGTAACTAATATCCATAGTTTACATTAGGGTTCACTCTGTGTGTATACAGTTCTAGGGGTTTTGACACAAGCCTTATGCCAAGTATCCAACATTACAGTATTGTACAAAGTAGTTTCACTGCCCTAAAAATGCCCTGTGTTCCATGCTTACTCTTAAAAACAAAACAAAACTTCCTTCTAATCACTGTCAAAGGCATGGAAGGGAAAATTCTTGTTAACTAGCCTCTTTCAGCCCATCACCGAATGAATCTTAATACCATCTGGGAGCTGAAAAGGACCAAGAATGCCTGATTTGTTCCCATATTGATGCTTGGTGGTAGAGATAATAAAGATGCTGGGGCCCTTGCATAACCACACCATCCCACACAACAGAGTGAGCTTTAAGTGAAAGTGTTATTTGAAAACCAGTGTTAAGACCATGAAAAAAGCATTGCAGCTCTGTGGCTGTCTCACCCCAAGCTTTCTCTGGGGATCTGCATGTTGTCAACACTTCACCCTCACATTACTCACAGGCGATAGCAGCTGTGGCAGCATTTTTTCATCCTTGGTTTGGTTTCAACTCTCCTGAGAACAATATAGAACACACCTCCCTATTCATGCCAACTTTTCCTTTGCAAAGGATCCCACAGGACTTCATTAATTTCTCAAGCTAGCCCCAGAGGTCACCACTGCTGCTTCTGGGGCAAAGCAATACCTGACAGCACATAGAAATACAAGATAGCCATTTGAGTTAAGAAGTCGAAAAGGGTTCCCACCATAGGGAGCACAGGGAAATTGCATGTGACCAGCTAACCTGGGATTTAGTCAGGCATGCTCACCCTGACAAAGAAATAATGACTGTCCTTAGCTGGGAGATGAGGTCCTCACCCTGGGAGTCCAGAAAGCACTTAGAACCGGTGAAGTCCAAAGAATAAAATTTAAATCAAAGGTTACTCTTTGGCTGAGTCAAAAATTATACAAATCTTGAAAGAAATACTAGTGCAATGGAGTTTCCCTGTACAATGCACCCAGAACTCCAAAGTAATTAATTTTCTCCTTATATAATGCAGTTGAATATTAGCAAGGCAGAACTACATGAAAAACCTAAGGTCAAATGAATCTAGTAGGGAAAACACAAAGCAATTAATGTGAGAGAAAAAGAAGGTAGTGGCTCTAAAGGAAATGGAAATAGAGTATTATCATCCTTTTGATGATCACAGACCCAGCCCTCTTCAGCAGGAAAATGTTTCATTAACTAAATGGCCTAGAAGCTCTTAACACAGATGAATCAGAAAGAACGTGTTTCCGGAGCAGAGAAGGAAAAAAAGATGATTTGAAATGAGAACCCAAAAAATCTTTCAAAAACAAAAATTTCTTAGCAACTCCTTAAAAATCAATAAGAAAAAGAAAAACACCCCAATAGAACTAGGGGCAAAGCACATGAATGAATAGGCAAGTCACACACAAAAACAACAATAACAAAAACACAAATTGCTAATAAATATTAAGAGATGCTCAATCTCACTTAAAATTAATCAAATAAAAATTAATACAATAATATGATCATTTTTTCCTATCAGATTGGCAAAAATTTTTAAATTGATTCAATGTTGACAAGGGGGTAGGAAAACATAAATAGGGAAATATTCTTATTGGAAATATTAATTACTACAACATTTTTGGAGGGAAATATAGCAATATTGATTATATTTTTAATGTTAATATCCTTTGATTCAATGTTTTTATATTTCTAATAATTTACCACACTGAAGTATGCAAGTGTTCAAGGATGTTCAGTAGAGCATTTTTATAATATTTAAAAATCTAGAATAACCCAACTGTCATTAATTGAAGTTGGTTAAATAACTATGGTACTTAAAATGGAATAGTAGAGAACTATTTAAAAGAATGAGATATATCTTCACATAGCAGGATGCATTAAGTGAGAAAGCAAGTTACAAAATAGTATGATTAAGGTTACTTTAAGGGGTGATGAAACTGTTCTGGAATTAGAGAGTGGTGATAGTTGTACAACATTGTGAATATACCAAAAGCCAATGAATACACTTAAAATAGTTAAAATTGTAAATTTTATACTGTGTGAATTTTACCTCAATTTAAAAAAAAAACAGTATGAATAACATAATCAATATTTGGTATTAACCCATTGGCACCAGGGAACTTCATCCCTGGGAGTCATGTCCCACATAAGGGGGAAGGTAGTAAGTTTATTTGCAGAGTTTGACTTAGAGAAGAATCCACATTTGAGCAACAAGGAAGTTTACAGGGGGTGACTCTTATGCATTAATTATAATTAGGCATGGTTTCATCATTTCAGAAAGAAGTTTTATAAATGTGAGACTCAAGATTGTGGGCTTGGCTTATTGGCATATTTCCTTTTATGAGGCAATCCTCGTATGTTCCAGAATTTATTTTCATAGGTCTCCCTATTATAAGTTTAGATGGGCATAATTTATGTTTCCCAAAAGGAGTGGATTTTAGATTTAAACTTTGCAAAGTTCTTTGACTACAGTTTCAGTAAATTGGGAGCCCCTATTGTTTGAGAGAATAGCAGGACTCCCCCAAGTGGGGAAGTTTAATAGTTTCATGCTTTCCTTCTGCAGTCCCTTAAGGGATCTTACAAATACTTTTTTCATTTTATCCTAAAACAGCCTGAAAGGCATCAGGGTATTATATTAACCTGTACAAGATCTCATTCTCTATTCTAGGTTCCATGTCAAATAAAGTTGAGTTAGGTTGTCCAAATAAACAGACCAGACAGGTTAAATCAAATAGTGTATCATATAAAATTTAAATCTTGGACAAAATTCATCTTTCATCCTTTGGTTTCACATAGAAATTAAAGTCCCAAAATACAGGTTATATTACCCTCCACCCTGTATTATGATTTACCTTAGTCCTAACCAGATCACCCCATTCACATCCCCAATTGAAGTCTGATCCCCTCTTCAATTTTTTCAACAGTCGCTGCATGGAGTTGTCTTCTAGAATTAGTGCAGCTTCTTCAGTACCCCCAGAGCTGTAGAACACCAATTCTGAGTCTCAGGTATCACACAGATACCCAAAGTTCTAGGAAGTTACCAAGTCACACACAAAGAGCAAAGTACCTCAAAATTTCTAACAATCAAAGTCCAGGAACAAATGTGACTGCTGCAAGAACTTACAATCTAGGCCCTAATTCCCTTATGAGCATTTTCCAAATGAAGCAATTTACAGAAACAAAAACGCTTGACAATTAACTTATATTGAGGTCACTGCAGTGTTTTTCTTGTCTCACCTATATATTTTACCACAGTTATGTTAATTAACAGAACATAATATATATAGAACATAACTTATATACTTCCCTTGCTTCTCTTTTGAAGTCCCTTTTAGTTGAAGATGAAGTTCTGACCTGTGACTGACCACATGCACTTTCAGAGAAACATCAGAGTAAAACAATGTTGACAAGGAAATCTGTTTGCTTTTGTGACATGTAACATTAACACTAAAACCATGACCAACAATGTTATACTGCTGTCTAATATCATGCAGATCAGTGTGAGGACGTAACATGGACAGTGAGGACATTGTCAAGTCTTTAGGAATTTTATACAATCTTTAAATATTTATGTGAACATTTCACCCATTCAAATTCAACCAATAATATATTAAATGAACCTAGCTATTTTTAGCAGCTTTTAAAGGTGAAAGAACAAATCCTTTGCAACAGTTTGAAATAAAAAGATATCCTGTAGTGTATGATTTGGGGAAGGCAAAATGTCAAAAGTTGTCAGGTTTGAACATTATGAAAAAATATTTGGTTCCTTATTTAACCAAAGAGACAATAAAGGAGTAAAATAAAAGTTAATATGCTTGTAAGAAAAGGCTAAGTTCCTTTAAAAGTGAGAAGACTTGTCTTCCAAAACAATAAAGGATGATAAGGTCAACATAAATATCAACGAGGATATTATTCAGATATGATATAGAATCTTTGTTTTCTAGGCAGAATACTTAGATGGGTAAGAAAAACCATTTATGACCTTTCACTAAGAGCAGACTAATAAACTGAGAAAATTTCAGTATTTTAACAGAGAGAAAACCAAATTCCAGCTTTGTGTGAATACACAGTTTGATAAGAAAGCACTTAAAAAATATTATAAATAAGCTTATCAAATCCTATTCAGCATTGACCATGACAAATAAAATTCATTTCCACAAACTATTTACAACTTTCCATATCCACCCAGGCTTTGTCCTACATATTCTTGCTTTCCATTCTATGAAAAAACAGTCATTTTACTTTAAGACAAAACTACACTCCTTTCCTTAACAAAACATATCCTGCATACTTTACATACCTGCATGCCTTAAATTTCCTAAAACGATCTTTAAACTTTTACATCTTACAAAACATAATCTTAAAATAAAGTTTATTAAAATAACTCAATTTTGTTAAACATAAATTTTTATTTTTCATCATCTTAAAGATCTAATATTAGATACATACTTAAGTAGAATATACTTAAGTAGAATATACTTAAGTAGAACATACTCAAGTAGAATAAAATTGTATGCTTGTATTGCATTTAACAATGATAGTTCAGGGTGAAGCAGGTTAGTATAGTGAAAGGGGGAAGGCCGCTGAGGCCCAGCCCACAAGATGGCGGGCAGACCACATGGCTGTGAGACCCTGCCCAGAAACCTTCTAAGGGGAAGGCTGCTGGAAAGATCCCATGGGATCCCACCCACGAGAATCCTATTTGGAACAAGAATCCCATTTGGGGTCAAGGGGAAGCCCTGGATACCTTCAAACAAAAGGCCTCACCATTGGTCCAATGTGAGCTAACAGGTAGGCAACCAATCAGAACAAGAAACAGCTGAGGCCCCGCCCCAACACTATGAAGCGGGAGGCGGAAAGACTTTAAAAAGGCCTGACGTGGAGCCCCACGTGCACGTCTGACTCTGCAGCGCACCAGCACACCTCAGACCATGTATTTTTCTTGTTTTCTTGTTTCTTAATAAGCTTTTTACTCCCTTGCCTACCCTATGGCGTGTCCTTAAATTCTTTTATGCCAAGAACCTAGAAGCCCAGAACCCAGAGTCTTCCACCAGCATATGTGGCAGGCCAGCCAGGAGATTAAAGAGGCAAGTAATGTTCCCCAGCACCCAACGAGGACTGGTGAGTCTAAGCTTTTAATTAAAGTCTGTCTGTGCCCTCTTTTGTTTTATTAGTGAGGCCCAAGATTCTCACCCTGGGCCGTGCTGGGAGGTTTGTTCCTAACTCAGCCCCCAGAAGGCCCTGAAGTTCCTCTTAATCCACTACCTCTGGGGCACCTGAGGCTGTTTGCCTTTAAGCCAGTCTCTGCTTCTTAATTGCCTTTTAATGTCTGGTTTAACTGCAGGACTTGGTCCCTGGAAGTGACCATGAGATGAGCTCACTCATGGCTATCTCCTAAGACCTCTGCAAAGTAGGCCAAAGAAAAGTCCCTAGCCAGTCCCTTTCCTAGGGTCAGCCCAGCTTGGGTGCTTCGGTCTGGAAGCTAGATACAGACGTCTCCAAGACTGCTAAGGCTCAGAGAATAGAGACTCCCGATTCCGGAAAAAATGTGGTCAGCGGGTAGGGCACCCAATCGCCAGGATGCTGGCTCAGCAAGCAATATGTTCAACCAGGTCTAGCAGTGGGATGCCACCAAGACTGACAGAAGCATTTATTGTCCCCTAGGAAAATGAGTGGCTTCTAATTGGGACAACCTCCTACTGATGGTTTAAAAAGGAGGAGGCTAATCTTTTCCTGCCACACCACATGGCCACAGTACAGCTAAGAGTGGGCTCTGTATGGGACCCTGAATTCCAGTTAAACCTGTGTAAGAGAGAAGGAGAAGACAGATCTGAGGGCCAGAGACCACGTGGTCATGTCTCCTTAAAGGAATGAGAAAATACACTACCAAAGTGGTCAATTTAAAATAAGCTCAGGGAAATTATTCAGAGGCAGAACCTAGAAACCCAGACTTATTTCAAAGAAATCTGGTAGAGGCAATAAAAATACCCTTTTGTAGATCCTAACTCTAAAGAAGGATGGATCCTCCTAGAAACACCAGTCTGCCTCAGATATCCATAGAAAGCTCTAGAACCTTTCCCTGGACCCCCAAAACTTCCATTAACTCCCTTTTACAAACAACCTTCAGTTTTCAACAATCAAGACTGAGCCACCAAGGAAAAGCAGATTAGGAGAGGGCAGGCATAGGGGGCCCAGAAACAGGCTCACCTTTTAACGGCTACCATTAAAGGCACCATCACCTCAGGGTTACCCAAATTCAGGCTCACATCAGCAGGAACCTGGTCCCAAGTTGCCTAACCACCTCAACTGATGGGGCTTTGCCCCAGGGAGGACAGAAGGAGCCTGGAGCCACCCATGAACCATCAACCAGGAGGCCTCCAGCAACCCTTGATTTGGCAGGTAAGATTGTTAATTTCTTAATTAACATGGGAGCCAGTTACTTGGTCCTAGCCTGCACTCCAGACCTCTCCTAGCCTCAGTTGTGCCTAATGAGGGGAGTGAATGTGGAATCAAGATCTAGGCCATTTACTAAACCTCTCTCGCTGTAGAATTAGGAACCTTCTCCTAGGCCATCAATTAAGATTTAAAAAGGTTCCTGGTTATTCCTAGATCCCTGCCTACTCCCTTCCAACACTCTAATCCTTCTGGTGAAAAAGCTTCACAGGGCTTTACCCCTTGCTGAAGGTAACTAATGGGATGCAGCCCCCAGAGCAGCCCCAACTTGTGTCTCATTGGGGGCAGGACTTCTCTGGACCCCTTAGCTCCATACCTAGCAGCTGCCCAGGAATTTTCCTGGAGGAACAAAGCTGAAGGGGCCCACACAAGGTTTCTGCCATGGATAGACACTGTGAGCTTTGCATCTGGGTGATTCTAAAGTCAAGTCTTTCCCTATGCTAAGTGTGTAAAATTCTCTCTTCTGTTCTAATCTGTGCTTAACTTTTTGTTTAACATTTTTAATCTGTGTTTAACTTAGTCTGCTCATGCCTAGGAACTCGTAAATGAGATTTGGGGTTCGCCTGTTACAAATGGGATAATGGTAAAAGGTAACCTAAAAATGAGTCTTTAAATTTCAATACCATCTTGCAGTTGAATTTGATGCATAAAAGAAATCACAAGGGAAATTAATTCCACTACTGGAAAAGTAGAAAAACTTAGCAACATTAATGTTACTAATAAAATTGTTTTAGTTGCTTAGTTAATAAACAAAAGTACCCAGTTTGTTCTAAAGTGAAAACTTACTAGAAACTATAACTAAGAGTTAAGATCATTATATAGATGCCTTTATATTATAAAACAGCAGAAGGATAATATCTGAAGTTGCTATAACTGGGTGGATTTAGCCTAAACCTACTACTGTAATGGTAATTATGAACTGAATTTTCCTTTGTTTATGGTTACTACAGGTCTAACCTCACCCTTGTGTGTGCTTGCTATTGTGATGGTAATTCTAAACTAAATTTGCCTTTGTTTATGGTTACTTCAGGTCTAGCCCCACCCTTGCTTATGCTTATGGTTATTTCAGGGCTGGCCTCACTTTTGTGATTGTAACTACTCTATTTTCCCCTATTGCATGGCAACTTCTGCCCTCATATGGCTCAGGAGAAGACATATTTGAGACACCCGTTTCCTGTCCTTACACTGGTGTTAATAACCCTGCTTTCTCTCATGATTTCAGGTGTGGACTAGATTGCTGTCTGGTGGAATTCTCAACTCTTGGGGTTGGACATCCACTCTTGCAGTCCAGCATCCTCTAGAATCCTGCTATCTCTGAGGACTGGGGAGTGGAGGGGTCTCCCACCTCAAGTATTGATGTTCCTAAAAGCATTAAGTCATGAGAGAAACCAGTTTCCCTGTGATTTCAATGACCATGGTGAGTATACACTGGAATTGCTGTTGCTCATCCAAGGTCTATCAAAGTCAAAATGGTAAATAAGCAAAGCTCTGAAGTAAAGGAAAATATTGTAAATTGTATTTTAAAGCATTAAGAACAATTTGGTTATAAGCCAGTAATTAAAAGGAACAAAATTATTGTGCAAAACTGCATGGTCACAGTGAAGATTAATCAGAAATAGCCTTCAAAGAAATCTTTTGAATAAAATGTTATTTTACACTTCTTATTTTATAAGAGAATGAAAATTATAAGTAACATCAGTGAGTTGTGTGTTTGTGTCTGACTATTTGCTCAGTGCATATCTTCATACATCAGGATGATATCAAATTAGCAAATGAAAATTCTTTAAAAATCTCTGTGAATTGTTAAAAATTATATATATGGTTATGTATGTGAAATATTTCTGGAGCCCAAATTAGGCTAAGCAGGATAGAAAGGTAATATAGAAATCTGAATATAGAAGCTATTGGGAAAGGGAAAAGGTTTTTCCTAAACTCTTTGACCTACCCAGCCCCCAGGACCTTCTCTTTGCAAGAGTTATATGAGGGAAGGGCTAGGTGTGGCAGATTAAACTAAGAATCATAGTTTATCCTGTAATTCCCCAATTTAAACCTTTTAACAGCCTTAAAATAAGGGTGGTTAATAATCCAATTGTCAAATTTCATTAAGTAAAGGAAAAGTCCTTTGAAAGCTATGGAAAGATATTTTCTAAACCATAATTAAAAGAAATTAAACAATTATAATATATTCCAGAACCTAGCAGTCAGTATGCTTTTAAGATTATTCACAGTTTTAGAATTTTATTAAAGGAAAGAGGTTTTAGCCTCCTGTAAAGGAAGGAAAAAACATTCCCTGCATAAATTATAATGGTTTCAATTTTATTTATCTTGGATGTTATCTCCCTAGTTTTATAGAATACCAATTAAATAAATTAGGATTATATGTATTAAATCTTTAAGATGAAAATTGTAAGTTTGTGTTTAATGAAATTAAGATAAAGTAAATTTCATTGGTTGCTACCTGTAGTTTAATAAGCTTATTTAAATGTAAAGTAACTAGTCTATGTAGTTGTAGTTAATCATCAGGAGTTTGCAAAAGCATTTTCTAAACTGAAGCATTTAAATGGCTAATTTCAGGAAGCCATTATTAATTAGAAACTTAAATTGATATTAATAACAAAAAGTAACTTCATAATGGGGAAATCTGTCAGAGGCCAACTCAATCTACATATTAAAGTGGTGGCAAGGAAAGATAATCTTGATTTCATTGGGAATCTTCAGTTTCATAAAATATTGGAAAAGTTTCTCCTGTACTGCTAAAGTAAAATGCCTATTAATTAATGTAATTATGGTAAAAGTAAAGTACTAAAATAGTTAAATTCATTTGATATGTTATATATTGCATTGGAAGTGTTTAGAAAGTGCATGAAGATCAAAAGAGATAGACTTCAATGTTGTCAAACTCTTATGCATTCACACAAGGCCCAAATACCCTGCATAATGCCTCTCCATTTGAGTTACTGGCTAGGTCAGTCACTATGACCCCCCTAAAACAATAAACATATCTACCACATCTCTGGACATGCTCCTAAATGGATGGAAAGTATGTTGCAGTTTTGGACTCCTGCAGCAGCCAACAATGGCTCAATATGGCCAGATGTACAATGGATATTGCCTCCAGACTGGCTCTGTTTCATAGTGCTGAAGGGTGCTATGCACCAGACAAGTGAAATACTGGCACCTACCTTCAAGTAGTTAATGAACATGCCTATAAGTACTATCTTCATTTTGCTGGCCATATGCTTGCCTTGTTGCCTATACTGTCTTTGTGAGTCTATGTCTAGGGTAGTGCCTCTTTTCATAACCTCTCCTAACTGTCCTAGGCATAACCACCATGGGAACTGGGGTTGGCAGTTTATACCCACAATCTCTCCCTAGAGTTAACCAACAGCATAAAAGAACTCAAGGAACAATGCTGTTTCCCATCAACTTTGGGAGGATGCTGCCTGTGAAGGCAACTGGCCTTTCTCACTCTTGTGGTGGTCCAGTATGTCATGGCTGGGCCCCCTTTTTGGGCCCACTTACTACCATCTTCTTTATCCTTTTAAATAGTACCATGTATCTTAAATTCTAACTAAGTTTATTTCTTCCAGAATCAGCACCTTATTAGTCATGAGGGGATTTCATCCAGTCCAACAGGGGTGCTGGATCCATCTTCCCTCAACCACAATAGAATAGCCAGAGGGTGTTACACCTTGTCAGGCAGGGCCTACTCCCCCTAACCAGCAGGAAGTAGCTACAGAAGAATGACCATGGCCCTTCAACACTCCTTTAAGAATAAGGGTATAAACTCTCTGAGGGGGGAATTGAGACAGGTTAGTATAGTGAAAGGGGAAGGCGGCTGAAGCCTGGAAGACAACATGACCAACAGAAGATGGCTGGCAGACCACATGGCCACGAGACCCCACCTGGAAATGTCCTGTGGGGAAGACTACCAGAAAGATCCTGCAAGACCCCAGCCATGAGAATCTCATTTGGAATGAGAATCCTGGATACCTTCAAACAAAAGACCTCACCATTGGCCCCATAAGAGCTAACAGGTGGGGCAATCAATCAGAACAGTAAACAGTTGGGGCCCTGCCCCAACCCTATGAAGGGGAGGAGGAAAGACTTTTAAAAGGCCTGACCTGGGGCTCCACATGTGTGTCTCACTCTGCAGCATGCCCACGTCCCATGCCTCAGTGTCCCGACCCGCGGGACAAATCAACTGAGACTCCGAGTTACCCAGCGAAGGAATGAGGCATAGACACGTGTAAGAAAATGGCTGTGCACTTTATTCTACTAACATAGCTCTTCCGTTGCTCTGCCGCGAGGGTTACAATCAGCTCTTTTATAAGCAGGGAAAGGGGAAGTGCATTAAGGCTTAGGTGTCGATAC
>JAQZBX010103251.1:0-11073 GCA_029593785.1 Cabassous unicinctus | reverse complement strand
AGTTTACTCGCTAAAACCCACCTCAGAACCTACAGAGAGAAGCCTGCAGGGTAATTGATTGATGAACAAAAGCAGCTTGAGAGGCTCCAAAAGGGCCCAAGAAGAAACACTGTTCTCCATTAGCTTTGTTTGACTGCTTGCTTGTGTGTTTGTTTGGGTACTTTGGTTGTTGTTGTTGCTTTGTTTCTTGTTTTTCTTTCCTCTTTCCTCTCCACACCCCCTTTTTAAATTAGATGCTGCTAACTTGTTTCTTCTTTGCTGTGCTTCTCCTTCCTTGATTTTCAATTTTCTGTGTATACTGATTTTGTCTACAAACACTATCTCTTTTCCTTCCTTCACCTTTCTATCTTCTGATTTTTGTTGTGGTTCTTAAATTCCACCTTTTTTATTAGTCCTCAACTTTACTGATTTCACTTTCTATCTTGTCTATTCTGTTTTCTTTCTTTCTTTATTACCGTTTTTCTTTTTGTCCTTTCTTTTCTCTTTCTCTCTCTCCTCATCATTCTGACCTTTTAAATCATTCTATATATTTTTCTCCATTCATTTTCCCTTTCAATTGTAGGCACTCCACTTTTTTATTCCGATAATTCTACACTGCTTACATGAGTTAAATATTCATTTTACTAAGTCTTACATGGTTCCTCTTCTAACTTTTATTAATATTTCTATTATCCTTTTTTTTTCTTAACTCCTTCGATTTCTCTAGTCCTAATCTTTTTCCATCAAGGGAACATAGAAAACAGCAATAAAATACAAGAAGAACAATGTTTCAAAGTGAAAATTTAACACACACACAAAACCAGGAGATAAACAAAACTCTAGAGCAGAGAGAGAAGCTAATAAACTGAATAAACCCACCAATAAAAACGATGACCAGAGGGCAACAAAAAATTACAAACCATACTAAGAAACAGGAAGACAATGACCAATCCAATGAACAAAGTTAAAACCAGATAGAGATGGAGAACAATAAAGAACTAATCAAAGCTGTACAAACAAATATCATGGACCAATTTAAAGAAGTGAAGGAAGAGATTACGGATATTAAGAAGACACTGGGAGAACATACAAAGAAATTGTAAACATACATAAAAAGATAACGGATATGATGATGATGAACAGTGCAATGCAAGAAATAAAAAAGATGCTGGATTCACATGGCAGCAGATTTGAACAGGCAGAAGAAAGAATTAGAGATGTGGAAGGCAGTACACCTGAAATCAAACAGATAGAAGAACAGATAGAAAAATTACAGCAGAGACTTAGGTGTTTAACTGACAACACAAAACACGCAAACATGAACATTATAGGCATCCCAGAGGAAGAAGAGAAGGGAAAGGGAACAGAAGGAGTGTTAAAGGATATAATGGCTGAAAATTTCCTAACCATATTGAGGGAGATGGTTGAACATGTTCAGGAAGCACAGTGCACCACAAACAGTATAAATTCTAACAAGCCTATTCCAGGACATATACTTGTCAAAATGTCCAATGCTCAAAACAAAGAGAAATACTCAAGGCAGCAAGAGAAAAGAGAAACAACACATACAAGGGAAGCTCAATAAGATTAAATGCTGATTTCTCATCCAAATCTATGGAGGCAAGAATGCAGTGGTATGACATAGTATAGGTACTCAAAGAAAAACACTTCCAGCCATGAATTCTCTATCCAGAAAAGCTGGCATTCAAAAATGATGGAGAGATCAAAATATTCACAGATAAACAGAAATTATCAAATTATGCCAATAAGAAACCTCCCCTTCAATATGTACTAAAGGAAATTCTACATGTTGAAAGGAAAAACACGAGAGACAGAGTTGGAGGAGAGTGTAAGAACAACTAAAAAGAGACATAAAAACAACATGTGACATACATAAACCCAAAGAAAATATGGCTGATGTAAGAAATTCCTTGAGAGTAATAACACTGAATGTTTATGGATTAAACTCACCAGTCAAGAAACACAGATAGACAGAATGCATATGGAAATATGACCCATCTATATGTTGTCTACAAAAAACCCACCTTAGACCCAGGGATTCAAGGAGGCTTAAAGTGAATGGCTGGAAAATAATTTTACAAGCAAAGAAAAACCAAAAAAGGGTGGCAGTAACAATACTAATATCAGAGAAAATAGACTTTAAATGCAAAACTATTCTAAGAGACAAAGTTGGACACTATATATTAGAAAAAGAAGTAATCTTTCAGGAAGAAAGATCAATCATAAACGTTTGTGCACCTAATCAGTGTGCCTCAAAATACATGAGGCAAACACTGGAAAGGCTAAGTGGAGACATAATTGCCTCTACAATTATAGTGAGGGATTTTGATACACCATTATCAACATTAAACAGAACAACTTAACAGAAAATCAATAAAGAAACAAAGACTCTGAATAATACATTAGAGGATCTGGGCTTAATAGATATATATAGAATGCTACAACCAATAAAACAGGATATAAATTCTTCTTGAGTGCCCATGGATAATACTCCAAGATACACCATATGTTAGGCCACAGAATAACTCTCAATGAATCCTGAAATAAAGAGTATCATAAGAGGATACTTGGAAAAATTATATGCCAACAAGAATTATAATTTCAGAAAATGGACAAATTCCTAGAAACTCACAAATAGCCTACTTTGACAAAAGAATAAAGTGATGAACTTAACAGTCCAATTACAAGTAAAGAGATAGGCTCAGTCATCAAAAACCTCCCAACTAAGAAGAGCTGAGGACAAGACGGATCCACAGATGATTTCTAATAAACATTCCAGAAAGAATTATTACCAATCCTGCTTACCTCTTCCAAAAAATAAAAGTAGAAGGAACATTGCCTAACGCATTCTATGATGCCAACATTACCCTAATACCAAAGCCAAACAAAGATGCCATAAGAATGGAAAATTACCGACCAATCACTTTAATGAACCTAGCTGCTAAAATCCTCAACAAAATACTTGCTAATTGAATTCAACATCATGTGAAATGTATTATAAACCATGACCAAGTGGGTTTCATCCTGGATATGCAGGGATGATTCAACAAAAGAAAATCAACCAATGGCATACACCACATTAAAAAATTGAAAGATAAAAATCACATGATCATCTCTACAGATGTATAAAAAGCATTCAACAAAATGCAGCACACTTTCCTCATAAAAACACAGCAAAGGATAGGGATAAAAGGAAGCTTTCTGCATATGTTAATGGGTATATATGAAAAACCCACAGCTAACATCTTATTCAATGTTGAAATCCAAAAGCTTTCCCTCTAAGATTGGGAAAAAGACAATGATGCCCAACATAATCACTTTTATTTAACATTGTCTTAGAAGTACTTGCTTGAGCACTGAGGCAAGAAAAAGATATAAAAGGAATCCAAATTGGAAGAAAGATGTAAAAATTTCACTATTTGCAGGCGACGTGACCATATACATAGAAAGCCCTGAGAAATCTACAACAAAGATTCTAGAACTTTTAATTGAGTTCAGTAAAGTCGCAAGCTATAAGATCAATGCTGAAAAATCAGTAGCATTTCTCTACACCAATAGTGAGCAATCAGAGGAGGAAATCAAGAGAAAAAATACCATTTACAATAGAAACTAAAAGAATCAAATATCTAGGAATAAATTAAAATAAGATGTAAAGGACTTATATACATAAAAGTATACAACACTGTTAAAGGAAATCAAAGAAGACATAAATAAATGGAAGAATAGTCCCTGTTCATGGGTAGGAAGACTAAACATCATCAAGATGTTTATCCTACACGAATGAATCTACAGATTTAATGCAATCCGCCCCCAAAATCAAAACTATATATTTTTAAATATTTTAAAAGATACTTAGATTACGTAAATGTTACACAAAAATTACAAGGATTCCCATGTTCCCCACAACCTCCCACATAAACCTCTTGCATTAGTATGGCACATTACCTGCAATGGTTATACACATCCTGGGGCTTTGCCACTAAGCATGGACCATAGTTCACCTTGTAGACCACACTCTGTCCCACACAGTTCTACATGTTATATGCTGATGTATATTGTTCTATATCTGTCATGGTAATGTCACTCAGGACAATTCCAAAGTCCTGAAACAGCCCCTGTATTACAACTGCTTTTCCCTCTCCCTGCCCTGAAAGTGTCCAGTGGCCACAGGCTCCACATCAATGCTATAATTTCTTCCATTGCTTGAATCACAATATGTCTACAACAGAATACCAGTAAGTCCACTCTAGTCCATAGCTCTTCTCCCAATCCTGAGGAGTCTGGGATGGTGATGTCCACTCCACCTCCAAGTGAGATGGGCTTATATCCCATGGATAAGATGGATGGGATTATTCTGCCTGTAGTTGGAGACACTCTCCATTCCCTGGGATGGTGGTTGTCCATCCTCAGCTCCTGGCCAGGTGTCTTGGGTGAGTTCATTGAGCTTTAGAGTAGGAGTTTCAGCTCCACCAAGATTCCAGGCACAGCTGGCACCTGGGAAGTCCAGATGATCCAGGCTCTGGAAGTACACCTACAAACTCTAGCATCACATATAGGTTTGAATAGAAGGGACTGATGGACCATGTGCAGGGAGGACTTACTTGAATCCAACTCTGTCACTCTCAGGAGCACAGATTCCAAAGGATAGCCCACTGATAAGGCATCAATCTCTGGAGCTATCCCCACCTTATGTAGGACTTGGGTGTCTCCAGAGCCCTCAGGAGCCCCTCTGAGTTGGGTGATATCCACGTTTGTGTTCTATGAGCTCCTACTGAGGTGTGCATAAACAAGACCTATGAGATGACATCCCGACTCTCTTTGAAGCCTCTTAGCCATATGAACTCATTTGTCTTTACCTTTTCCCCCTTTATTCAAGATCTTCTCATGGAGAATGCATGAGAGGAACTTCACCTGAGCATAAATATAAGGTATATAAAAGTGTCCAAATATTCACAAGGCATTGTCACAGTAGGTGGAGAATCACTCAATAAATGAGAGAATACTGAATTCCCATCCTGGAGAGCTCTGCCACATTCTCTAAGGGAGCAGTAACAGTCCCTCAAGTACAGGGGCTCTGACTGGTGAAGGAGGATGATCCACTGGTGGGTCCTTGATATTGATGACTAGCCTTATGAGTCTTTGCTATTGAAATTGAAACTTAGCCTATTGTTATGATGTGCCAAAGGGTTGCCTCCTGAGAGCCTCCTTGTTGCTCAAATGTGGCCTCTCTCTAAGCCAATTTCTGCATATGAATGCATTACCTCCCCCCCCCCAGCATGGGACATGGCTCCAGAGGATGAGCCTCCCTGGCACCGAGGGATTGCTACAAAGTGCCAACTAGCAATGCAACTGGAAAACACCTTGAATTAAAGGGGGAAAATGTAAAGACAATTGAGTTTATATGGCTAAGAGACTTCAAAATGAGTCATGAGGTCATCCCAGAGGTTATGCTTACACACATCTCAGTAGGACCTCATAGAATTCCAAAGTGGATATAACCCCAAATAGTGGGGATCCTGAGGGCTCTGGAGACACCCAGGTCCTATGTCAGGGCAGTTACTCCAGAGTTTGGTGCCTTGCCAGTGGAATCTACTTTGGATTTTGTGCTCCTGAAAGTGACAGAATTGGATTCCACTATGTCTTCCCTGCATATGGCTCATCAGTCCCTTCTATTCAAACCTGAACTGGTACTGGAGTTTGTAGGGTATATGTCTAAAGTCTTGAGTCTTTGTGCTGTCCATGTGCCATCTGGGCCCGGAAGATAGGTGGGAATAGCAACTCCTACTCTACTTCTCATTGGACTGAACCAGGACAACTGGTGAGGATATGATGATGGACAATAGCCATCCCAGGGAATGGAGAGGATCTGCACCTGCAGGCAGAATAATCCTATCCATCTTCCCCATGGGATATAAGCCCCTCTCATTTGGAGGTGGTGTGGACATCACCATCCCAGACTCCTCAGGATGAGGGGAAGAGCTATGGAGTAGAGTGGACTTACTGGTATTGTACTGTAGACATATTGTGAATCAAGCAATGGAAGAAATTACAACATTGATGTGGAGCCAGTGGCCACTGCAGGCTCTGGGGGCAGGGAGAGGGAAAAGCAGTTGTAATACAGGGGCTTTTTCAGGACTTGGGAATTGTCCTGAATGACATTCCAACGACAGATATAGGCCATTTTATATCATCATATAACATGCAGAACTGTGTGGGAGAGAGTGAACTACAATATGAACTATGGTCCATATGCTTAATGGCAAAGACCCAGGATGTGTTTATCAATTGAAATTAATGTGCCCACTCATGAAGGATTTTTTTGTGGGAGGTTGTGGGACGTGTGGGTGGTAGGGTATATGGGAATCCCTATATTTTTTGTGTAACATTTATGTAATCTAAGTATCTTTAAAAATATATATGTATTCTGTAAATCGATAGAGGTTTAGTTAAATAGGTATATATATTTGTTAAAACTTATCACTTAAGATATATGTATTTCATTGTATATAAATTTTAAGTAAAATGACTACTAAAATATTGAACTCTAAAAGTTCAATAAAGTTTAAAAGTAAAAGTAAAAGTTTATTGATATCTGCAATTTTGTTTGAAACAGATAAAAACAAGTTGTTCCATTAACAATGTTGTATGTGATAAAATTGCATACAAATGTTAAGGGTAAAATCTTCCAGATTTCCATTATGTTTGAAATATTTCATGATTACATCTTGGAAAACCAGAAAAATTAAAAATATATAATTAATTAATTAATTAATCAAAAACCTCCCAACTAAGAAAAATCCAGGACCAGAAGGCTTCATAGGTGAATTCTACCAATCATTTCGGATAGAACTAACACCAACCCTACTTAAACTCTTCCAATAAAATAGAAGTGAAGGGAACATTTACTCATGCATTCTATGATGCCAACATCACTATAATAGCCAATATCATAAAGACACCAAAAGAAAGGACTACTATACACCAATTGCTTTAATGAAACTGGATGCTAAAATCCTTAATAAAATACTTGCTAATTGTAATGAACAAAATATTAAATGAATTATACACCATGTCAATTGGGTTTTATCTCTGGTATGCAAAGATGGATCAACAAAAGATAATCAATGTAATAAAACATATTAACAGTTCAAAAGAAAATATCAAATGTCATCACTAATGCTGCAGAAAAAGTATTTGATGAAATACAGCATTTTTCTTGATAAAAATACTTCAAAAGACAGGAAGAGAAGGGAATTTCCTCCAAATGATAAGGATATATATGAAAAACCTTCAGCTAACATCATATTCAACAGTGCAATGTTAAAGGCTTTAACTCTAAGATGTGGGACATGACAAGGATGCCTACTCTCATTGCTCTTCTTTAATATTCTGTTAGAAGTACTTGCTCAAGCACTTAAGCAAGAAAAAGATATAAAAGGTATCAAGTTGGAAAGAATAAATAAAAATTTCACTATTTGGTATATTTTTTCCATAACCCCTATAATTAACACAGTGTATCCTTATCATTGATGCAGGAAAATTACATTATTGCTGTTAACTATCATCCATGTGTAACATAATTGTATTTTTCCTATGCTTTTCCATGTTCTGTCCACCCTCTAATAGTGACATATATCCATTCTTACATTAGTGCTATTAATCACAATTTTATTCCACTTCTGGGTTCACTGTGTTATTCAGTCTCTATATTATTCTCTACATTTCTTTCAATTGGTATTTACATCCCTAGACTAACCTTTTTTGCCACAATCTCATTTATGTACCAGCTGCTATTCACTATAATGTGTTACCATCCAGTCTATCCATTTCCACACTTTTACAGTCAAATTAATTAAGCCTTATACATATATTAAACATCAGTGCCCTTTCTCAGCCCTCCTCTTATCTACTAATAACCTATACTCTAGCTTTTAACTCTATGCATTTATTCTTCACATTTAGTTCATATTAGTGAGACCATACAAGATTTTTCCTTTGTGTCTGACTTATTTCACTTAGCATAATGTCTTCAAGATTCATTCATGTTATGTGTCCCATTTTCCTTTCTTCTTAGAGTATCATAGAATTCCATCATATGTATATACCACATTTTGTTTATCCATTAATTGGTTGATGGACACTTGGGTTTTTTCCATCTTTTGGCAATTCTGAATAATGCCACTATGAACGTTTATGTGCAAATGTCTGTTCATGTCAGAGTTTTCCATTCTTAAGTATATATTCTCCATAGAGTTATTGCTGGATTATATGGCAGTTCTATATTCAGCTTCTTGAGAAACTAACAAACTGTCTTCCACAGAGGCTATAAAATAGGGAATGCTTCATGAATTTGCATGTCGTCATCATGCAGCTGCCACACTAATGTTCTCTGTATCAATCCAATTTTAGTGTATGTGCTGCCAAAATGAGCACAGACTGATAGGTATTTATCAAAGAAAATAAGCAATAAGAAGCATATATGACAATATCCAACTTAGAAAGGAGGGATGACAGAACACATGCAAATAAATCAAAAATTAGATTTTGGAATCTAAATGCAACAAAAAGTTTTTCAGAGAGATAGCTCATAAATTGAAGAAATATTGGAAATATCTTGTCCTATCTGAATTGATTCAGGAATATAACTAAATAACTTGTGATTGAATATTTGCTCCTATTATGTCTAAGTAAAATTCATAAGAAAGTATATGGCTCACTCTATTGAGTTCATATTTGTTAGTTCTGGATCACCTATTTATGAGAATTAACCCTGAAATGAAATTTAATTGCCTACTTTCTATATTTGAAACTAAACCATACAACCATTACTCAGAAAACATTATGAAAATCTATTAAGGTGTTTTATATGATGAGGTAGCAGGAAAAGTAAACAAAATCTCTATATGGAAGATAAAAAGTTAAAAAAAAATTACCTGTCAAAAATAATATCATTACTCACATATAAAGAATAGCAAAGCTCAACATCACTTTTTTAAAATGTGGAAATATGCATTTCAGGAGAATATCATTGATAAAATACAAATTGAAATATATTTTTAGTTTAAACCACAATATAATGTTAAGCAAACAAAAATGAAAATTCTCATAATTTATTTGATGAAAGATATTTTCAAAATATTGTCCTTTCTGGATGTAGTAGGTATTGTCTTAGATTCCTAGAGTTGGCCGAGCAAAATACAACATAGTAGTTTGCTTCAGGACCATGAAATTGTTGGATTACTTAAGACACAGTTTTGGCACTAGAACTCCATTTGAAGGTATTGGTAAATCCATGCATTTGCTGAAATCTCTGGGGTCTGACAGTGGCAATTAGTGACAAAACTAAATCTCTGCCTCCAGTATGATCTTGTTCATTCTATTTGTATGTGTTTGTTCAGAGTTATTCTGTTTCTGAAGAAGCCTGTCATATTGTCCCATTTTCCAGTTTGGCCTCATCAATAGTAATGATATAATCAAAGATACTAATTCTAAATAAGATCACTCTCAGGATACTAGGGTTTAGGACTGGAAAATACCTTATTAAGGAACAAAATCCAATTTAAATCAGATATCTAACTTAGAATCCTGTATATGTCAGCAGTTAAACTTCATGAATTATTCTTCAAGAAATAGTCAAGTTATTATACAAGACACAGGAATCCTAGTGTTCACAGATTCCTGGCTAATAATAGACACAGACAAAATGGGACAGATGAGGAAGATAACAAATGGTTGAAATCCTCTCCTCTGTTAGAACATCTGTCTTCTCAGCTACATCTGTAGGCCTAGTTTTGCAAGATCTAAGGATTTTCTTATTAGAAATTTATGTTTCTATGTGACAACTGTGATTTTAAATATTGGTTCAATGGGTTTTCAAGCAATGGGAAAGGCTAACCAAAATCTTTGACAAATTGAATACTCCCTTGGAAGAAAAATTTGTGACCCCCTGATTTCCAAATAAGTTAAAATATAAAAATCCTAGGGAAAGGAACAGGTCATCCTGACATGAGTATATGGCCAATCCTCGGTCAGGAATTGCAGCTAGTCCAAAGGAATAAATAGTTTGCTTGTTCTGAATATCAAGTTTATGTATTTCACTCTGGGTTAGGAATCTCTTACTGACAGATTTACCAATATCCATATTACAGAAAGTGAATAGAAACAGTTTCTGAATAAGCTAAGGTATATTTAGTAGAATAAAGCAATAGGGGACATATGTTCAGATATAATCAATTAGTCCCTATCACTGCACTTAAGTAGAGGACCCTGACATCCTGTCATGAGGGTTAAAGATTTGTTTATGGGATGATATAAAGAATTGGGGTTATTTAATTCATATCAATTTATGGAATTTTGTGCTATTGTTCCTTGAATTATATTACAGTTTTTAGATATTGGCTATCTGGTGAATGTGAGAAATAATCAAATAACTCCAAGTGGTGGTGGTATGAATCAAAAAATATTTGCAGGCACAGATTTTACACATATTTCATTTTCTTTCAGTTCATGTTTATTATACATCTCCTCTTATTAAAGTTATGCCTTGAAAGGTAATTGCTCCAGAAAATTCCTATTGGGTCAAATATCATGCAAATAATAAGTTATATGTTTGTTATAATATAAAAGTTGAGATAATAATTAACAAATATTTGAAAAATATTATAAAACTTAAAAATTGGAAACTGTGGTATTGCTGAACAGCATTTCTAATTTTTTTATTTATTCCACTTGTTAGCCAGTTCTTTCTGAACAACTAATATTTTGAAGATGAGAGGAAATTTATTAATTATTATGTACATTCTAAAAAACTAACTGGATAGATATTTAGATGTACATTAGAGCTGGATAAAGGCAGAATTCAAGTTAAATTTAAAAGGCAAAGACCAAGCATGGCTATGAAAAAATATAATTAAAAAATTAATGTGCCATGTAGAGACATATTTATACCAAATTGAAAAATGAAAGTTGCACAAATTCAGATATATAACAGATGACGGAAAGATAATGGATTGGTCATTTTTCATTAATAATAAATAAAAATATTCAAAATATATGAAAATATGAAGACCTAAT
>JAQZBX010103250.1:0-11008 GCA_029593785.1 Cabassous unicinctus | reverse complement strand
GTTTGGCTTACGGTTAGCGATAGGTTTAGGGGTAGGGTTACGTTAGTATTAGGGTTCAGGATAGGTTTAGGGTTAGGCTTAGGTTTAGGGTGAGGGTTAGGGTTAGGGTTAGGGTTTGTTTAGGGTTAACCTTAGCATAAGAGTTAGGGTTTGGGTTAGGGTTTGCATTTATTCTTAGGGTTAGGGTCAGCTTTAGGGTTAGGTTAGGTTGAGGGTTTGGGTTAGTGTTAGGGTTAGGGTTAGGGTTTAGCATTACAGTTAGGGTTTTTGTTATGGTTAGAGTTAGAGTTAGGCTTGGGTTAGGGTTAGGGTTATGGCTATGGTTTGGGTTAGTGTTAGCTTAGGATTAGGGTATGGTTTAGTGTTATGGTTAGGGTTAGAGTTAGGATTAGGGTTAGTGTTAGGGTTATCATTTGATAGTGTTACAATCAAGGGTTAGGGTTAGGTTTAGGGTTAGGTTTAGGGTTAGTGTTAGGTTAGGGTTAGGGTCTAGGTTTAGGGTTAGGCTTATTGTTAAGGATAATTTAGGGTTAGTGTTTCAGTTACAGTTAGGTTTTAGGTTTGGGTTAGAGTTAGGTTTGGATTAGGGCTTTGGGTTAAGGTTATGGTTAGGGTTATAGTTAGGTTCAGGTTAAGGTTTGGTTTACGGTTAGGGTTAAGTTTAGGGTCAGGGTTAGGTTAGCTTAAAGGATAGTTTTTGTGTTATGGTTAGGGTTAGGTTTAGGGTTTAGGTTTAGGCTTAGGGTCAGGATTGAGTTTAGGATTAAGTTTAGGTTGGTGTGTTAGTTTTAGCATTAGGGTTAGCATAGGGTTAGGGTTATGTTTCAGGTTAGGGTTAAGGATTAGGGTAAGGGTTAGGATTAGGGATAGGGTACTGATTAGGTTTAGGTTTAGGGTTAATTTAGGGTTAGGGTTAGGGTTAAGGTTATGTTTAGGGATAGGTTAGCGTTAAGTTTCGGGTTACGGTTAGGGTTTGGGTTTGTTTGGCAGGTATGCACTTGCTTTCACTCAAATATGTACACACATTTAGGGTTAGGTTTAGGTTGTAGGGTTAGTGTTAGGGTAAGGGTTAGTTTTAGAGTTAGGATTAGTTTAGGGTTATGGTTTAAATTTAGGCTTACGGATAGGTTAGGTTTTGGGTTTAGTGTTAGCGTTAGGAATAGGTTTAGGTTTGTTGTTTAGGGTTAGGGTGAGGGTTGAGGTAAGGGTTAGTGTTAGGTTAATGTATGGTTTAGGGTTAGCTTTAGTGTTTAGGGTTATGCTTAGTGTTAGTGTTACAGTTAGGATTAGAGTTATTGTTTGGTTAGAGTTAGGGTTTAGGTTTAGGGTTAGGTTTAGTTTTAGGATTAAGGTTAGCCGTAAGGTTAGGGCTTGGTTATGGTTATGGTTTTGGGTTAGTGTTAGGGTTAGGGTTAGGTATAGGGTTAGGGAAAGGAAAAGGGCTAGGTTTGGTTTTAGGTTTAAGGTTAGGGTCAGGCTTAGAGTTACGGATTGTGTTTTGGTTAGGGTTAGGGATAGAGTTTGTTTTGGGCTTCGGTTTAGGGTTAGGGTTAGGTTTAGGATTAGAGTAAGGGTTAGTATTGGGGTTAGGTTAGGGGTAGGGTTTACAATTAGTGTTAGTGTTAGGGTTAGAATATGGCTTATGGTTACGGTTAGGAATAGGGTGAGGGTTTTGTTTAGTGCTTGGTTCTATGTTTAGGGTTATGGTTAGGTTTGGGTTAGGGTTTAGAGTTAAGGTTAGAGTTAGGGTTATGGTTATGCTTAGGGTTAGGCTTAGGGTTAATGTTAGGTTAGGGTTCGGGTTTAGGGTTAGGTCAGGGTTAGGTTTAGGAATAGTTTTAGGGTTAAGTTTGAGGGTTAGGTTTAGGGTTAGGGTTAGGTTTAGGTTAGGGTTAAGGTTTGGTTAGTGTTATGTGTTGGGTTAGATTTATGGTTAGGTGTAGGTTAGGGTTAGGGTTAGGATTAAGTTTAGGGTTAGGGTTTGTGTTTAGGTTTTTGTTTAGTGTTAGGGTAATGGTTAGGATTAGGATTTGGTTAGGGTTAGAGTTTAGGGTTATGTTTAGTGTTAGGGTAAGGATTAGGTTTTGGTTTAGGGTTTATGTTTATGGTTTGTGTTAGGGTCAGGGTTAAGTTAGGGTTAGGGTTTAGGAATAGTGTTAGGGTTAGGATTAGGGTAAGGCTCACACTTAGGGTTAAAGTTGGGTTATGGTTAGGTTAGTGTTTTGTTTAGGTTTAGGTTTTAGGGTTAGGGTTAGGGTTAGTTTTAGGGTGTAGGTTTCGTGTTTGGGAAAGTGTTAGTGTTAGGGTTAGGGTTAGGGTTAATGTTTGGGTTAGGTTTAGACTTAGTTTAGAGTTAGGATTTGAGTTATGGTAAGGGTTAGGGTTTGTTTGGCTGCTATGCACTTCCTTTCACTCAAATGTGAGCACACGGTTAAGGTTAAGGTTACGGTGAAGGTTAGGTTTAGGGTGTAGATTTAGTGTTAGGGTAAGGGTTTTTGTTAGGTTTTGAGTTAGGTTAGAGTTATGGTTTAGGGTTAGGTTTAGGGTTAGGTGAGGGTTAGGATTTAGTGTTAGGGATAGGGTTAGTGTTAGGTTTAGGTTAGTGTTAGAGTTTGGTTAATGTTAAGATTAGCATTCATGTTAGGATTAGGTTTTAGTTTGAGATTTAGTGTTAGGGTTAGGTTTGAGGTTTGGGCTAGGGTTAGGTTAGGGTAAGGGTTAGGATTAGGGATAGCATTAGTGTTTAGGGTTATGGTTAGTTTTAGGTTAATGGTTTGTGTTTGGTTTAGGGTCTGGTTAGGGTTAAGTTTAGGGTTAGGGTTAGGTTTAGTTTTAGGATTACGGTTAGAGTTAGGGTTAGGGTTTGGTTATGGTTTTGTGAGGGATTTTCTATTAAATGCCATGACTACTGACAGAAAGGTCACCCTCCAATCTCATGCTAATAGGAGCTGGGTGGGGAAACATCCTGAAACAACACCTGTGAATTGCAGAAATGTAACAAATAACTGAGCCATTGATCTTTAAGACTTGTTGATTTCAGTAAGATGTAACTGTCAAGTACCTATTACCCTTGCACATGCTCACACGTATTTTCTTTGTTCTAAAGCCAGAGTAAAAGCCACACTTTGTGAGGTGGCTGGGCTCTTCTCTCCAGATCGGACAGAGGATCCCCTGATCCCAGGTTTTTCTTCTCTTTGTTCCTTTCTTTCTCATCTGCAGCACCATTTTCACAGACCCAGTTCCCGAGCACCAACATATGGTGCCCAACGTGGGGCTCTGAAAATGAAACTTTTCTTTCAGTCAGTGCACGGACCAAGGAGCTCCTGAGAGTGGTTTTAAAGGAAAAGAAAACAGAAAAGTTAAGCTTCATCCCTGGAATCATCAGGGTAATGGGTAATCAGCAGTCGAACATTGAAGAGTACTCTAGAGTGTTAAAAACTTTATTAAAATGCACCAGTGTAACTATTTAATCCTCAGCTTCTGAGGAACTTTTTTCTCTTGTACAAAAATGTTGTTACTAGTTTCAGCCGCAAGGGCAGGATATTTTAAACATGAAATATTGGAAGTTAGTGAAGAAAGCTTTAAAAAGGGTTTATCAAAAGGGAAAGATCATTCCCCTTCATGTATGGTCTTTATGTAGTCTTATTTCTGTTGTTCTTGAAACTTTAGCTCTTCAACTCCAGCTGTGGATGGTAACCTTCACTTCCAGCAGCAACTTTATAAACCTCCTACTGCTTACATAATGATAAGGCTGTGGGATGATTGAAGCTAATAAAATTAAACCACTGGAAAAGTAAGAAAACTTAGCAATGGAGTATCCAGAAATTTTTTTAAACAGTAAAATCAAAGATGTATGTTTCTATTGATGTGTTGTAACTTTTTTTTTTTGTCTGTTTGTTCAGTGTCAGTGTATATTTTGCTACTTCCGGATGGTAATATTAAATTGATGAATAAAAATTATTAAAAGAGCTCTATTCAAATGGCCAATATTAAATAAGTGCTTATACTAATAAATAAATATGGGTATTGATTTAAAATAATAAAAATATTTATAAACAAACTAAATCACTATTCTAACAAGTGTGTTTGATAGTGATGGTAATTGTATGTTGTCAGAAGTTTGTTTAGAAACAGTTTATATAAAATGTTATTTTATTATTAAAGAAAAGAGAGTAATTTTGTCGAAAGATAAAATGGCTAGCTATTAAAACAAAGTTGGGGTTTGTTGTTTCTCGGGGTTTCTCAAGTCATTGGTCTGTTTTGGCGGAAGTTTGCACACAGTTTTTCTCCTGGGTGGTGAGTGTGCAGGGGAAAAATAGTTTTGTCAAAGTAGCTTCTTGTGCTTTGGCCTTGGCGTTTCCTTGAAGAAAAGGGTTTTGTGGCTTTTGGAAGAACATGATGTTTAAACCTGCTTTCTCAAAAGGAAGCTTTTTGTTTCAAACTGTTGCAGATGATTTTGTCTATTGCCTAGAAGGGGAAAGAATGCTAGAAACGGTGGAGTTCATGTGATATATTATAAGTTGAATAAAGTATTTAAAACTGTTGTATAATTAAAAGAAATTTTCTAATTTTATAACAATTAAAGTCATATGAATAAAAAGTTTCTATACTTTAAAAGTGTATAAAATTGTTGAAAATTTAATGTTTCAGTGTTATATTAAATAAAAGTATACTGTTATTAATCATAATTTTAATTATTTTAAAATATAATAACGTGTATGTTACACATAAATGTATTTTATTATATGTATATGTAAATCTTAACATTTTTCATATTTCAGGAAAAATAATTGAAACTAAAATAGAAACACATCAAGGATGCTTTGTAACAAATAAAAAAAGATAAAGTACATTTCAAAAGGTGTTGTATGTCTCCCTGGAGGACCTGGCCACTCTCCCAGGGACTGATGCATAAACTTTAAAATATACTGCCCAAGGAGTGTTGTGTTCCTTCCTGGGGAGGCTAGCTCCTTCCTCAGGAATTAGCAAAATACTCACAAGTTGGCATGTATAGTATGAAATTCTTTAATCATAAACATAGTCAACCAAAACTCTAGCATCAGTTGCTAATTCAACATTTCCCAGATAAAAGCTAAATATTGGTAAGTATATATATAATGGCTCAATTTATCTGTCATTCTGTAACTTTGTTCAATATTAACTTAATCTTTTAATTGATTATGTTATTCGTGTTTCTCACTCTAATTGTCAGTATAAGCTTAATAAAATAAATATAAATATTAACATTTATCTTGTATCTATCAAGAACAGTAACTGAAAATAAGTGAAGTATATCAGTGTGTCCCATGATTTGGTAAGCATGTGAATGGATGTATATATATTATAAAAGATTGGAATATAACAGTTAAACCCCTGATAATAAACAATAAAATTATTGTTACAAAAACAAAAAGGGGGAGATGGAGGAGAATCTGTTAAGACAAACTATCTAAAACATTGCTTACCTTAAATTTTCTTAATAGACTGCAAATTTCTAACACCACAGCAGCAGAAAGACATTGGGAGTTTAATAAAAAGAAAATGAAAAATGTGCACAACCAATATATTGGAAAAATGAAACAACCAATAAATGGGGAAAAGGAGAGGTAAAACTTTGGAGCCGAGGTTTTGCTCTTATCATTACAGAAACAGGAGAAGAGCAGTGGATCCCCTCCAGAAGAATCAAGCCTAGAGTTGAAAATGCTGCCAAGACTTAAACTATGGACATGGTGGTTTTACATTGGATTAATTATAATTATAGGTAAAGTATTAGGTCAAGGTAAGATATCACATCATAATTACACTTATTGGACATATGTTGCCAACCCACCTCTTTTAGAGCTGTTATCTTGGAACAATGAGTCTTACCCAATTTATTTTAATCAATCTCACCATTTTCCAGGACCTATAGATATATAACTACCCTTAAAGCCAAAAGAAGAAGGGAAACTTATAGAAAATTTAATTTACCTTTTATAGACTGTCCTATATTATTGGATATGGCTCTGTATGCATGCAAACTAAAAATCACAGTGTAGTTTTAACAGAGAAAAATCAAACTCTAATTTATGTTCTCATTTTCCCTTCCTTACCATATAAACCAGAAAATATGGTAAATCTTACATGTCCCTCTCACAACCGACTACTTAATGACAAATGGCATATTTGTCATGGGCTTACAGAGGCTGTGATGTTTAATGATTCCTATGGAATTGTAAAGGATCGGGCCCTTATTGAGATACCAAAACCTAATGTAAACACAACCATAAGTTAAAAAATTAGTAATGCAACAAAATCAACTAATGAAAGCTATCATTATTTTTGGAATTTTGGGAACGTCATCAGTATAAATACGTCATTAAATTGGACTCATCAGGGAAGATTTATCCAACAACCATGGGACACTTAACTTAATAAAGCTCAAAGTTATTTGTGGAAATTATTTTTGTGAACTGGTCCAATTTTTGAATGGTAAGGCAGTAAAACTAATATTACTAATTTAAATAGAAAATCAACTCAATTTCTTACAGTATGTGTATGAGATCCTATAGTTTCATCATTGGAAAAGTAACTTTTGGTGAAAGGAACATTAGTTACTCCAATTACTCTTTATTTACATGTGTTAAGAGTTCATATTTGCAGGAAAATCCAACTCTTTTTATAGCAAGAAGAAGAAAAGGACTATGGTTACCGGTTCAGATGACCAGACATTGGCAGCATTCTCCAGAATCCCAGTTGATGTGGCATTCGTCGACCATTATTTAAAAAGAACTAAAAGACTGATTGGACTTTTAATAGCAGGAATTTGGGGACTGATTGGCATCATAACCACTGCAGCTGTCGCTAGCAAAGCCCTGCATCAAGGAGTCCAGAATCCACAATGTTAAGGACTAGCATAAAAATGCAAGTGAGATGTGGCATAGCCAGTCTCACATTGATATGGAACTGAATAATTGTGTGAATGATCTTGAAACAGCTATTATACATTTAGGTAATCAAATTTATAGTTTAAACTTGTTAAGAGCTCTTAAATGTTATTGGAATGAAAGTTCTTTTTGTATTACTCCTTTGGAAGTGAAAAATCATTTGATTGGATATATTTTAGAATTATAAAAGGCATTGAGATTGTCTACATATATTCATAGAAAAAATGGAAGAATTAGATCAGATAAATGCATTTATGTTAAGAAAATTGGCCATGAAAAACTAATTTTGCATTATTTAGTAGAAAGATTTTACTAATAACCCCTTAATCTTAATACTAATTATCTGCACAAAAATATTCACTTAAGGAACCTGAAGAAGTATAAATATTAATAAAATTGCCTTCCATGTAAGAGCTCAAAAGCTTGACTGGTATCAATGACGGGTAAGATTCTCAGAGGAAGACAACCTAAGACAGGCACATTCACAAGAGCCTATGGAGGAAGACAAGTGTGACAGGAGGTCGCCTTGTATCAGCTTATATAATGGTTCCTATGATCATCACTGAAGAAAAAAAAATCTTAACTAATAAAAAAGGGGGAAATGATGGAGTTTCAATTAAACGCCATGACTACTGACAGAAAGGTCACCTTGGAATGTAATGAACAAGCCCTCCAGTCTCATGCTAATAGGAGCTGGGTGGGGAAACATCCTGAAACAACACCTGTGAATTGCTGAAATGTTACAAAGAAGTAAGCCATTGACCTTTAAGACTTTTTGATTTCAGTTAAATGTAACTGTCAAGTATCTATTACCCTTGCACATGCTCACACATATTTTCTTTGTTCTAAAGCCAGAATAAAAGCCACACTTTGTGAGGTGGCTGGGCACTTCTCTCCAGATCGGACGGAGGGTTCCCTGATCCCAGTTTTTTCTTTTCTTTGTTTCTTTCTTTCTCATCCACGGCACCATTTTCACAGATCTAGTTCCCGAACGCCAACAGTTTTGGTTTAGGGTTATGGTTATGGCTAGGGTTAGGTTTAGGGTTAGTAAAGGAAAAGAGTTAGGGGAAGGGTTAGGGTTAGGTTAGGTTTCGGGTTAGGGTTAGAGTTTAGTGTTAGGGTTATGTATAGGGTTAGGGTTAGGCTAAGGATTAGAGTTAGAGTTAGGGTTAGGGTTTAGGGTTAGTGTTAGGATAAGGCTTATGGTTAGGGCTAACATTAGGGTTATGGTTAGGTTAGGGTTAGGGTTAGGGTTAGGGTTAGATTTAGGGCTTAGGGTTAAGTTTAGTTTTAGGGTTTTGGGTAAGAGTTAGGTTACGGTTAGGGTTAGGGTTAGACTTAGAGTTAGAGTTAGGCTTTATGGTTAGGGTTAGGGTTAGGGTAAGGTTTAGGTTTAGGGTTAGGGTTAGGTTAGCGTTAGGATTAGGGTTAGAGTGAGGGTTTGAATTAGGGTTTGGGTTTATGTTTAGGATTAGGATAAGGGTTAGGTTAGGTTTAGGGTTAGGGTTAGGGCTATGCTTAGGTTTGGGTTAGGCTTAGGGTTGGGATTACGGTTAGGGTTAGGTTAGCATTAGGATTTAGGGTTAGGAGATGGTTAGGATTTGGGTTAGGGTTAGGGTTTGGGTTAGGGTTTAGGGTTAGGGTTATGGTTAGGAGTAGAGTTAGCTTAGGGTTAGCATTTGGTTAGTGTTACATGAAGGGTTAGGGTTAAGTTTAGGTTTAGGTTAGGGTTAGGTTTAGGGTTAGTGTTAGTATTAGGGTTTAGGTTAAATTTACGGTTACTGTTATGGTAAGTGTTAGGGTTAGGTTAGGGTTAGGGTTAGGGTTAGGGATAGAGAGTTTTGGATTAGGGTTTAGGGTTAGGGTTCAGTTTAAGTTAGTGTTAGGGTTTGGTTTAGGATTTTGGCTGGGTTAGGATTAGGTTTAAGACTAGGGTTAGTGTTAGGGTTAGGGTTTGTTTAGGGTTAGGGATTAGTGTTAGGTTTATGGTTAGGGTTAGTTTTAGGGTTAGGGTTAGGTTTGAGTTAGGGTTTAGAGTTAGGTTTAGGTTTAGGGTAAGGTTATGTTTAGGGTTTGGTTTAGGGTTAGGGTTAGGGATACGGTTAGGTTTAGGTTAGGGTAGGGTTAGGGTTTGGCTTATGGTAAATGTTAGTGTTAGGGTAGGGGTTAGGTTTAGCTTAGGATTAGGGTTACGGTAACGGTTCAGATTAGGGTTTGGGTTAGGGGTTGGGTATATGGTTAGGGTTAGGGTTAGGGTTTGGTTAGGGTTAGTGTTTACATTTGGGGTTTTTTTAGATTATGGTAGGCTTAGGGTTAGGGTTAAGGTTATGGTTAGGCTTAAGGGTTTGGGTTAGGGTTAGGATTAGTGTTATGGTTAGGTTAGTGTTAGGGTTAGTTTAGAGCTAGGGTTAGTGTTAGGGTTTGGATAGGGTTAGGGTTAGGGTAAGGTTTAGATTTAAGGTTAGGGTAAGTATATGGTTTAGAGTTTGGGTTAGGGTTAGGTTTAGGGTTATGGTTAGGGCTTAGTGATAGAGTTATTTTTAGGTTAGGTTTAGGGTTAGGTTTAGGGTTAGAGATGGGATTAAGGTTTAGGGTTAGGGTTAGTGTTCCTGTAAGGGCTTGTGTAAGTTTTGGTTAGGGTTTGGGTTAGGTTTACGGTTAGGTTTAGTGTAGAGTTAGGGTTTAGCTTTAGATTTAGTGTTAGGGTTAGGGTTATGGTTAGGGTCAGGTTAGGGTTTGGGATAGGTTAGGGTTGGTGTTAGGGTTAGGGTTAGTGTTAGGGTTTGTTTGGCTGCTATGCACTTGCTTTCACTCAAATATGAACACGTGGTTAGGGTTAGGGTTAGTGTTAGGGTTAGAGTTTGGTTTAGGTTGTAGCATGAGTGTTAGGGTAAGTGTTAGTGCTAGTGTTAGGGTTAGAGTTAGGGTTAGGGTTAGGTTGAGGTTTGAGTTTTAGGGTTAGGGTGAGGGTTGATGTTAGGGTTAGGATTAGATTTAGGGTTAGGGTAAGTTTTGGGCTAGGGTTAAATCAGGATTAGGTTTTGCATTTGGGTTAGGGTCTGGTTTGGTTTTGGGTTTAGGGTTAGGGTTACAGTTAAGGTTAGGGTTAGGTTAGGGTTGGGGTTAGGGTTTGGTTTTAGTGTTAGTGTTAGGGTTATGGTTAGGTTAATGTTTATAGTTAGGGTTAGGGTAAGGGTTATGTTTAAGGTTAGGGTTTGGGTTTATGGTTAGGGTTATGGTTAGGGTTATGGTTAGTATTAATTTAGGGTTAGGGTTTAGGGATGGGTTTAGAGTTAGGTTTAGGAAATGCTTATGGATAGGGTTAGGTTTAGGGTTAGGTTAGGGTAAGGGTTTAGGATTGGGTTAGGGTTAAGCTCAGGGTTGGTGTTAAGCTTAAAGTTAGGGTTAAGGTTAGGATAAGGCTTAGTCTTACAGTTAAGATTAGGGTTAGGGTTTGGTTAGGGTTAGGGTTTAAGTTTAGGATTAGGGTTAGGTTTAGGGTTAGGCTTATGGTTATGGTTAGGGTTAAGTAAGGGTTAGGGTTAGGGTTATTGTTAGGATTTGGGTTAGGATTTGGGTTTATTGTTAGGTTTAGGGTTATGGCAAGGGTTAGTTTTAGGGTTAGTTTAGGGTTAGGGTTTGGGTTAGGGTTAGGGTTAGGTTTAGGGTTGGGTTTGTGTTACAGCTTGGGTTAGGGTTAGTGTTAGGTGACGGTTAGGGTTGGGTTTAGGCTTAGGGTTAGGGTTATGGTTAGGGTAATGTGTTAGGTTTAGGGTTAGTGTTAGTGTTAGATTAGGTTAGTGTTAGAGTTAGTTTAGGGTTAGGGTTAGTGTTAGGGTTTGGATAGGATTAGGGTTAGGGTTAGGGTTAGGTTTAGGTTTAGTGTTAGGCTAAGTTTTGGGTTTAGGTTTAGCGTTAGAGTTAGGGTTAGTGTTGCATTTAGGTTTACAGTTAGGGTTTAGTTTTAGACTTATGGTTAGGTTAGGTTTAGGGATAGGTTTAAGGTTAGAGTTGGGATTAAGGTTTAGGGTTTGGGTTAGTGTAAGTGTTAAGGATAGCGTAAAGTTTGGATGAGCATTTGG
>JAQZBX010103249.1:0-11069 GCA_029593785.1 Cabassous unicinctus | reverse complement strand
GCTGATGCGGCAAGACCTCACAGCAAGGGGGAGATAAGCAGACACAGAGAAGACACGCAGCGAATGGACACAGCAGCACAAGCAGCAAGGCGGTGATAAATAAATAAAATAAATAAATCTTTAAAAAAAAAAAAATTTGGAAACCTTTCACTAGGGAATGGAGGAGGCAAAGCAACTAGAGGCACTGAAGTTAAACAGCAAGAAGTTGTTCTATGAGAAATGGGAGGAAATAGTGGAAAGGAAAGCACAGGACATTGGCACCTTCTCTGGAACTTTCTCAGCACCCACTGGTCTGACCGCCAGGCCCAGCCCCCTGGCCCGTACTCACAGTAGTGACCTGGCTCCAGTCTGCAGGGTTTCCAAGTTCCGCCTTCAGGTCCTCGTAGGATTTGGCATTCTGCATATAAAGTAAGGAATAAATTAGACCCGGGTCTTAGAGGTGACAAGAGACCATTTTCCTTCAGGAGGTGAAAGAAGGCTTCAGTCCTGGTGGTGAGGAGGGGAAGAGGAAGATCACACAGGCTGGGCGGCTCCCTGAAAGAGGAGGTTAGATGGTGAGGATGGGTGTCAAAGGGGCTGACAGATGAGCAGGGCAGGGCAAGGTCTTTACTTGCCCCTGTTCAGCCTGGTGGGGGCTAGAGAGGGGTATACTTTCTTCAACACCCTCAGAGGCCAGTGCCAGCAGCCACACGGAGCCTCAGAGCCGCTGCCTACACTGTCAACTCCAGTGGACTCCAGGGCCTAGGAGAACCAGGGGGCTGCCTCACAGAGTCTGGAGGAGTGGAGGGAGTAGAAAGGACATGGCTCCCTGAGGGCCCCATCACATATCCCCAGTCCCTGGCACCGACGGTGGCATCACGAGCTGTATGAGTGAGTGAGTGAGTGAGTGAATGAGGCTGGCAGAGACGCCAGCACAAAGCTGAGGGGAGGGCTGTCAGCGTTGTTGAGTTGGGGCACTGATGTGGATTTGGGAAGATGTGTGGCCTTGGGATTTGTTTGAATCCATCCTCAAGACCAAACTCAGCTCATAACTACTGAATTAAAAAATAGATATATATGAGGAAATTAATCTATGTTCTCCATTGCCCTAAACTCGACTGCTGTGTTCATTCAGAACACCCAAAAGCCGGGCCAGGATCACTCTGCCTTTAGCCTTCCTCCTCCCGACACCAAACCCCCTTCTCTGGGTTTCCGTTTTGAGCACCCACCCTCTAGCTCTGGGGTCGGTTTAGGGAATATCCTGCGGAAGTCAGATTCACTATCCCTCAGGCACGGACCCCATATATGACTTGTTTTGCTTAGAATTTAGTGCCAGGAAAGCATTTGTCCTTTAGAACCGACATATTTGGTTTCCTCTGGCAATGACAATCCACCAGCCCTGACCAATTGAACTTTGTGACAATGGAAATGTCCTGTATCTGCACTGTCCAATAAAGTAGCCATCAGCACAAGGAGCTATTGAGCCTTTACGATGTGACCAGAGCAACCGAGGAATTAAATCTTAATTTTAATTAATTCAAATGGAAATAGCCAGTGCAACTCTTACCTAGAATAGCAGGCAGCTCGGAGCTAAACAAAGCACACAAGCAAGGCCATGTGTTACTGGCCTAAGCTTTGGATAGACTCCCTTCCCTATCTCACCATGGAGCCTAATGGTTTTACAGTAGCCTTTTAACTCTAGGCCACTTCTAGTCTCTTTGACAAATAAGTAAGCCACGTAACACGAGGGGACAGAAAAGCCTGTGGGAGGCAACCCTGCCCTCAGGTGTGCCAGGAAGGAGCCCCCCAAAGAGGGACATGCTAGGCTGTCAGGCCCGGGGCAGCAGGGCCGGGACCACTCACACTCCACTTGAAGGGATCCCAAGCCAGGAACCAGCCTGTGAAGGTCGGGGGCTCGTGTCCCTGCTTCACCACAATGATGGGGGTCTCGGGGTCACGGCCGCTGGGGTGGGTCTTGAGGTATTCCTGCACCGTGGTAGCTGCTGCTTTCTTCTCGTCCTCATTGGCATGCTTCCCGATCCAGAAGAAGACCTGTTGAGAATCCCGGGAGCCTGGTCATTCCTCCCCACCTTACCAGGCCCACCGGGCCCTGCCTTGGTTCATCCCAGGCTCCGACGTCCAGCACTTGAGTGCCATGTCGCCGCTGCCCAGCCACGTGACCGCGGCGGGCCTCATCTCTGCTCGGGGCCTGAGTGTTTGCATCTGGGAAACGAGCAGGCTGGGCAGATGCCCTCTACGTAGGAATTCTGCAAATCCGACTCCTAGTCTCTCCGGAGCCCAATCTCTCAAACACACTCCTGCTGCATCCAATCAATTGGACTTCCAGTGGAGAAGAACACACCCTACCCGGCAGCCTCCCTGGGCGGCTTCTTCCTCCTTAGGTCCTGTTGTTCATAATACGGCTCCCGGGAAGAATGTATATGGGGGCCAAGAAAACGTTGAGGCTTCCGGCCTGGGGACTGAGGTGGGTGGGAAGGGCCCACAGGCCCGCAGACCTACCTGGTCCCAGACATCCAGCAGGAACACGTCATCCTCTTCCAAGTCATCCTGGTTGAAGTCAGGGATTTCCGTGGCCAGGAAGCGCCCGGTCTGGTTGGAACATTCAAAGAGCCGGGGGGCGATGGCCAGGGTTTCTTCCTGTAATCTGCAGGTGGGAAAGAAGATTGTGTTGCCAGGCGAAAGTGTGTGGAGAGGAGAATCAAAGACACAGAACTTAGGGGGACTCTGGAGTAGAAAGCTGGTTGCCTAGCGAAAGGTCCTCTTCTGATTACACAAAAAGGTCCTCTCATCCCACAAGTGCTTTTCCAAGACATGCATTCCAGTGGCTCATCTGCAGTCCTGTTACAAAGTTCTTTCTGGTACCTTCCCTCCATCCCTCCTGCTGCTACTGTAGCACGTGTCCTTCTGCTTTTGAACTGGAGGAAAGTGCATCATGGATATTCTTTATTAAAAGCCTTGGAAGAGGGTTTACAGCTGGGCTTTTCAGGGTCCAGGGCCTGGGTCAGCACCTGAGGGGAGGGGCTGGGATGGTTCTGGCACTTTCTTCCTGAAGGGCAAACCTATAGTCCTGCCCCTGTCTTTGAGCTGTCCCCTGCCGCAGTGAAGCCCTGTGGCCAGGGAAACACCCCCACCAGGCCCCATGGAGACCACAGTGAGCAGCACAGACACAGCCACTCTGCCAGAAGCTCCAATGGCAGGGACTGCCCCTTATTCGTCTTGCAGCCCCAAGGGCCTGGCGCGGGGCCCAGCAGACAGAGCCCTCCAGCTACGCCTGCTGCAGGCTCTGGGCCACAGGGTGGCCATGCTGGGAGGCTCTCTGGCCTCAGAAGCTGGAGGCAGAGGGAGCCAAGTTACCTCTTGGAGCTGGAATAGGGGCCCTTCCCGCCCAGGGCCATCCAGAAGTTGGCTGGCTCCTGCCCTTCCACCACCACTTGCTTCTCCGTCCTGGAGATGGTGTCAGCAACCATCTTAGCCATCTCCCGCTCGTCCCCGCTACAGCCCTGGGAAAGAGGGGGTTAGGTGTGCTGGGGGAGACCGTCTCTAGTGCTGCCCCCTACCTCCACCCTTCTGCCACATTCACTAGCCCTTCCTGGGCCGGGACCCCCCCATAGACACAGCCAACGTGGGGCCAGTTCTCCCATCCTCTCCTCTGTCCTCGACACTCCCGAGAACAGCAGAGGAGAGAAGAGAGTCTGCACTGCTCTGAGAGGGCAGGAGAAGGAATCCCAGAGGCTGAGGGCCCTCGTTGCAGAGACAGGTGGGGAGACAGACCCAGGGACTGTGGCTGAGAGCCCAGACCTAAAGACAGACCCACCCTGGGACAGGCAGAGGTGCCAGAGACAAAGGGAAAGAGACACACAGATTCAGACCTAAAGGCAAAGAAGCTGAGGGATGGCCATAGGCGGGGCCCAAGGACCGACCCAGAGCTGGGAGGAAGGGGAGCCTGGGCTCCCAAGGCAGCTGGGAAAGGAGCGAGCAGGACCCAGGCAGCCGGAGACCCCACCCTGACCCAGGCCTGCTCTGTGGCTGCGGGACTCCCAGGATCCACTTGGGGCCGGGGACCCCTGGGCCCTGCACACACCTTCCCACACCACAGGTAGCAGCAGGACTGGGTCTTAAGGATGAAGACGTCATTGGAGTTGAGAGAGGTGGCCCGGGCTGGGACCTCGAAGGCCTTGGTGTTGTTGGCTCCGGTGCCTCGGACCTGGAACAGCCGAGTCGAGGGCACGGGCTCCAGGTTGCTAGCCCGGGAGGTGCCTCCCTGCAGGGTATGAGCAAAAGGCAGGGGGAGGGGACAGGGGTAACTTAGTAAAGAAGACAATGGAGAATTAGAAAGTCAGGAGAGAACCAGAGAGGAAGAGGGGCTCTGGCCGGGTCTGCTTGCCTCTCCAATTCCTTTGATACACCATCACCAGACTAATCTTTCCAAAACACTGCACTGATCATGGGCACTCCTCTGCTCAAAAACCTTCAATGGCTCCCCACTGCCCATAGAATACTACCCAAGCTCTTCGTTAGGCATTTCAAGGACTCACATGACAAAGTTGCAAACTGCCCTCCCAGACTCGCACTCACTGCTCTCTCCTCAAACCCTCCAGCTTAGCCAGGCCAGGCTTCTTACTGCTCCTCATGGAGCCCTTCCTCTGGGCTTTTGTCTTCGTTGCCCCTGCACAGCCTGCCTTCATTTTCCCTCTGTTAAGCTTTGCCACCATGAATTCTCTGCGTATTCTAGATTGTTGTACACATGATCCCCTGCAAATTTCACTTTTGTTTCTGACCTGTAACCACACAGTGCCTCGGATTGTTAGTCCACTGCTCAGACACAGCCATGTGGTTTTCCTCTCCCAACCAGATGGTAAACAGTGCTAGCATGTCATTCTTCTCCCTCCTTGGTGCATGGCAAAGGACTCGTACTTAGTAGGTGCTCAAGAAACAGATTGCTGAAGTGAATGCACGACGGTTTCGTTATGTTGGAATGTACCAAAGCCATTTGCACAGATGCACTATTCATGCAAATCCAACCAAAATAACTTGCTTTTTCATGTCGAGGATTTAGGAGTTGGGGTGTGGAGAGCAGCCATACTTGCACACGGTAACCGCTCATGACATGTTTGTTTGAACCTAACTGAATGGCTATTTCTATTATGGGTTCCACGTGGGTGAGGGGGCCTCAAACATTCTTCCCCCACCAAGAACAGGCCCCTCCCAGGCCCACCCCCGGCTCTCCCTCTTGCCTCCCCATCTCCCACCCCCTCTCCCAGGCGCCCAGCCAGCCTCTGTCCAGCAGCCACACCTGGTAGACTACCATGCGTCCCTTGAAGATGGACATGAGGTGGGGTGGCTCCTTGCCCATGGGGACCCGGATCTGGACGGGTTCACCATTGTACTTCTGGTCGAGGCTGACAGCTTGATAGGCTGAGGCTGCGATTTCATCCTGGCTGGCCTGGCTGCCCTGGGGATGAGGGGGACGAGGGGTTTGGTCCCCAATCCTGACCCCAGCCCCAGCCTCAGCATTATATCTCCCCAGGCTCCATCCCCTCCAAACCTCAGCCTGGACAGGGCCACAAACCCAAGCTGACCCAGATCTCAATTCTGATGCCCAAATCTAACCCTTCCCCAGCCTGCAGGCCCCGCCTTGACCCCAGGCCTCCTGGCCTCCTTACTGTACCCTCCTCAGGGAAAACACCCTGGGTATCACACTACTCACCCCTAGCACCCACGCATAAGGGTCTGGGCAGTGTGGGGTGGGTGGGATGTTTATTAAAAGGCAGGTTCCAAGGTCCCACTCCCAAAAATTTGGGTTTGTAGAACTGGGTTGGGACCCAGGAATCCACATGTTTTTCCCAACAGGCCCAGGTCATTTGATACAGTTATACCAAAAGTATTCAACCCAAGGGTGATGACCGCTTGGCAGGGGTGTGGTGGAGGGGGTGGTGAGCTGGCTGCACTCCAGGAGGGCAGGGCCTGACCTGCCAGATGTAAAGCAGGTAGTGCTGCTTCTCGCAGATGAGGTAGGTGTAGAGCAGCAGGTAGCAGTCGCCCCCGTAGAAGTGGCCCAGCCACTTGGGATCCACAGGCACCAGCTCCAGGTTCTCAATGCGCCACACCTGGGGCCAGAGCCGAGCCAGCGTCAGGCCCAGGAGGGACTCCGCCACACCTCCCCACCCAGCACTTCCATCACCACATTTATTTCGGCTGCCCTCCCCTCAACATACCTGCACCTCCCCGCTCCCGTCATCCACCATCTTCTGCTGGGCAGCCACCTGAGGCTGGACGTGCATGGACGTGGCATCAAACTTCACCTGCTCCACCTTGGCTGGGGGGGGGGTGGGCGAGTGATGACACCCACTGTCGCCAGCGGAGGACCGGCTGCTTGCCTGGCCTGTGCTTTAGAGCCTAGTGCCCCAGGTCCTCATGACAGCCCTGAGTGTGGCCTCGATTCTTACACCCATTTTAAGGATGAGGATACCGAGGCTAGAAGGAGTCAGTGACTTCCCTCAGACCATCTCTCTCTGCTCAGAGACTCAGGATTGGGCAGTGCCCCCCAGGGGAGCCCAGAGAAGGGCAAAGAGAAAGCTCAGCCTTGTTGATCTGTCCATGTCCTGACTCCCTGCAGAATTCAGACTTCAAGCCTCAGTCTTGTCTCCCAAGAGCTGGGAGCTCCTCGACAATGGAGGCTGTGCATTTCTGCTCCCCTCCGGTGCCTGGCACCACACTGCCCTCAGCAGGTAGTGTCTGATAAGAGACCGAAGCTTGTACCCTAGAAGGGTCCAACCCCATTCCAAACCAAAGGCAGGTAGTTCTCAGCTCTATGACAACTTGAGTTTATCCATGTCCCCTCGGGTCCCCCGCCCTGCCTGGGAGAGCCCAGAGCCAAGGTAAAAGCATGCACGGGGGAAGAGGGTCGAGAAGGAAGGGTGGGAGGCAGCCCAGGGCGCTCTGCGGCCCCCACTCCTGGGGCCCAGCCCCACCCTGCCTTGGCCTGGCCCTCACCCACGGAGCCCACGGTGTGGGTTTTGCCCAGGCCTGAGGTCCGGCTGGGCACTGTCCATTTCTGGAAAAGCTGCTGAAAGACGGCCGACTCGGCCCCATCGTTCTGCACCTCCACCTGTGTGCTGGGCGAGTACTGCTTGGCTTTGATGAAGTTCTGGCAGAAAAGGAGGTGGCTGGGGGCTATATCCCTGCCTTAGACCCCCAACCCTTATGCAAGCCAGAACCTGGCTCTAACCCCAACCAGACCCAACGTCAAACCTAACTTGAGTCCCAAACCCAAACCTGAACCCAACCCCAATCCCAAAGCTGATTCCAAACCTAAGCCTGCTCTGACCCCAACTCCAAGGCCAAAACACACCCCAAACCTGACACTACCTCTAACCTAACACTGACCTCAAGTCTAACTGGCCTCAGTGCTGAATTGAATACTGACCCCAAACCTCTGATTCAACCCCAAGGTCAAATCTGACCCCAAACTTCAACCCACCTAGATTCTAACTCTGACCCCAACCCCCAAACACTGACCCCAACAATGACCCCAAACTCTGACTTGGGTCAGCCCCACGTTGCCCCAAGGCCCACCTTCCATTTCTGCCTCCCTCCACTGGACACGCCGAGTCCAGGGAGGTGAGAGCCCACCTCCTGGCTGCCTGGTGGGCAGCTGCCCTGCGGGCAGAGAACCTCGGCCTGGCTGCAGAACTGACCCTCAGGCCCCCACAGTTGGTGAGGCCCAGCCCCTGCCTGCTCCTCTCAGAGCCTGCGGCTCTGCCCGGCTGAAGCCCACATTCCCGCCCCGGCCCCGCAGTTCCCCTCCTCCCCGCCCCCTGCCTACCAGCGCCTGGCTCATGGCCCCCTTCCTCTCCTCAGCGCTGGCTTCCTTCCCCTTCCACACGTAAATCTTCAGGCCCCCCTGGTCCAGGATGTAACAGTCCTAGGGGTGAGTGAGGAGGACTGGGGTGAGGGCCGGCACTGGGGGTGCTGGCCTGGGGAGGGTTTCAGGCACAAAATCTCTCTTGTCCCTGGAATTCCTCCTGCTGGGGGAGAGGCAGGGCAGCGTGCAGGGGCCGGGAGTTGGGGGCAGGCTCCTCCAGACCCTCTCACCGTGTGATTGAGCAGGTCCTGTGTGAGCGGCCGCGTGGCCACTTCCCTAACCACCAGTTTCCCCTCGGAGTCAGACACGCTGCAGGACAAAGTGGGGCGTGGACAGGAGGGGTCCCCATCACTCCCAAGTCTCGAGCCCCTCAGCCAGGGCACCCTGCCCCCAGGAGGACCCCCGGCCCAGGAACACCCCAGCCGGGCACTCACTGGTACAACTTGAGGTTGGCTTTGAGTGCAGGCTCCACCACCGAGTCGGGCACGGCTGCCTTCAGCTCCCTGCGCTGGCCCAGCACGTAGTTCATCACCTCCATCAGCTGCGGGGACGCCTGCTCGTTCTCTCCGTCCACCGTGCCCACGTAGGCACGTCCACCTCGCTCCTGGTCTCGGATCTCCTTGGCCAGGTTCATACCCTGCAGGGAGATCCCCGGTGACCCAGGAAGGCTGGTGGGAGTACGGCAGCACCCACCAACCCAAACGCTGTGCGAGCCCCAGCCCGGCCCGGCCCGGCCCTCAGCAGCCCTGAGGGCTGAGGACACCTGCTCTACTTCTAACCTCCTTGAGGATTGTCAGGCATGAGGAAACCAGGGGCAAACAAGGTGGGTAGGCAGCTTTCCTCATCGGCAGGAGTTGTGTTTTGAGTGGATTTGTTGGGCCTTTAGGGTTTTTTGGCTAATTTTGAGAAGTTGCAGGTTTTAAATCAGAGCTCCCGTGGGCCTTCAGTTTTGACAGTTTGGACTTTATGATTTTAATTCACAGTTTTGGACAAGATCTGAGTCTTAAGGACCACTTTGCCCCAAAACTTTCACACACATGTACACCCAGATAGCAGTCTAAATGTGCTCACAGACACACACACACTTTCTCAGGTACTCTTCACACACACACATCAGTCTGACATGTGCTCACATTGACACAGACACACACAGACAGCAGTCTCGTGTGCTCACACTCACACACACACACTTCCCCATGTACTCACCCTCACATACACACACCAGTCTCACATGTGCTCACACATCCACAAACACACACACACAACAGTCTCACGTGTGCTCACACATAGACACACAATGAACAGTCCCACGTGTGCTCACACATACATGGACAGACGCATGCAGCACACGTCCTACGTAGTCACACACACACTCACATAGCCTAGGCCCCTTCTCTCTCTACACTCCCAGGTCTTGCCCTCCGGAGACCACTGGTGCCCACATTTGACTCCAGCCCAGCTCTCTGCTCTGGTCGTGTTTGCCCAGCTACCAAGAAGACAACTCCATTTTAAGATGTCCAAAGCTGAACTCTCAATTCTCTCCCCAAATCTGCTGCTTCCCGACCTTTCCCATCTCAGGAAATGGGGTTTCCATCCATCTCCACAGTTGCTCAACCATAGTACCTTCCATTTTTGCCCCACGCCTGCCCCTCTTCACCCCCTCATTCAACACACGAGTAAGTCCTGAAGCTTGATCCTTCCCAGGCTGAGCTTGTGCACTGCTGGGCACTGCCTCACCATGGGAGGCTAAGGGGGCATGCCCTGTTTCCCTTTGCCCCCTCCCTGGCCCCCAAAACTCTCAGTGGATCCCAGGGCACTGAGAACAAAACCCAGCCCTCTTCCCAGCTCCCTGGACGGCCCTGCCCTCCTCTCTAAGCTCCCATCCTCAGCTGCCAGGGCACTGACAGACCCCCACACCTTCCCTGCCTTCCCACCTTCTCTGCCCACCTCCCCTTCCTCCTAGAAGCCCCCCCGCCCAAACCCCAGGGCCGCACCCCACCCCCGCTTCTCTTTCCCCTGCCCATCCATCTCCAGTTGGATGGCCAGCTCACTGGGGTGGGCTCTGTCCATTTCATCACCACTTGATGTCCAGCTTGGCCCAGGGTCTGTCCTACAGCAGGGACTCATTAAATAGCAGCAGACAGATATGCTGATTAGCACACGTATGCATTCCCCCCTCACATACACTTAGAGATTCAGCTCCACCTTGGCACACACCCTCCCCCCCTCCAATCAGGGAGAGAGCCCTGGGGAATGGGGGTCCCATCACGCGTGGCAGAAGTTTGGCAAGTCTGGGGGTGCGGGCAGGTGCTGGGTCTTCAGGAGCAGGTGGGGGCGGGGTTTACCCGGAGTCTCTCCATGTGGTTACTCTCTGGCCCGTTCCACTGGATGATAAGCTTCCCGAGGTCCAAGAGGAAAACATCCCCACGGTTGAAACTCTTCCAGGACATCTCCACCTGGGGAGGCACGGGGCAGGCCCGGACCCCTCTCAGACTGCCGTCCATTGTCCATTACCTTCTGGCCACCCCTCGCTGCCCCTCGCCCCTCCTCGGCCTCTGCCCTCCACTCCGACCTGGATCTGAAGCCTCCTCCAGGCTGGGAGGGTAGCCAGATCATGCCCCAACGCCGGGCCCCATGTCCCCAGGGGGCCTGCCCACCTCTCCGGCCACCACGTTCCTCTTGCCCTTGACATGCAGCAGCCGCTGGATGTCGTAGGAGTTAGTCTTCACCTGCTTCATGCCAGAAGCCACACCCCCTTTCCGGATCCTGAGAAGACAGGTGAGCTGATCAAGGTTGTGGGCCGGCTCCTGCCCTGCCAGATCCTGGGCTGCCGGGTGCGGCTGGATGACCCGAGGGGCAGGGCTGGGACCAGGGTGAGGTGAGCACGGCTCCGAGGCACAGACTTGAAGGGGTCAGCCTCTCGGGGTGTGCTAGCGTAAGGTCAGCTGTTGCACACTTTTACATGGCCCTTAGAGTGAGTGCCTCATGAAAGTGAGCACCCAAGGTGCCTCACACGCATCGCCCTGGTCCCGGCTCCCGCGGGTGGGGAGGGTGGGTGCTGGGGCTGGGGGCATGGTACTGTGGAAGGTAGGATTGAAGAGAAGGGAAAGAGGAGAAAGGTGCCAGCTCAAATGTCCAAGGGAGCTGGAAGAGGGGTCAGCAAGATAAAAGGGAGGGGTGGGGTCTGTGGCCAACTGGGAGCTCC